>JACMIG010002380.1:0-15489 GCA_014805385.1 Levipalatum texanum | reverse complement strand
ACGTCCCCCCTCCACAAAGGACTTCGTTACATAAAGCAACAGTTTTATATTCTTCCTTTTCTGACGCTGCTTCCATGTTTTAATAAGGCCTATACGGGATATTGTGGCAATATGGTTGTTCTTTCGCACGCTGTTTTAGACGCTTGCAATAGCATAAGTTGCACTCACTTGATCTTTGATCTTTTTATTTCCGTATTTCCTGGCAGCTCTGCTATGATTTTTTTCTCCTCTTTCCGAGTGTATGCCATGTAACTTTTGTGCCCCCACCAGATCAATCGATGATGTTTTCCGGTATTTGTTTGGCGGGAAACGAATCGAAGATGGTTATGACTTCTCTTTTTATTGGTACTTGCGACTTTTCCCCGGTCCGAGCTGCTATTTTATTTAGAAAAGTCCCGGCAATCACACTCCGTTTAGAACGAAATATCCCCCTTTGATATTAACGCTAAATAATTATCCACGTTTTTGTTAGATTTACAATAAATTTGTATAGATTACGCGCTGCCCGTTGCGTTTTAGCGACCAGCATATAGGTGGATGACTCTGCATTTATTCGAACTAATTGTGTTGGAATGAGCTTAGAAGGCCCGTACTGCACTCCAGAGCATTGGCCTTCGTTTCCTTGATCTTTGATCTTTTTAGAGCACCAATTCCTGTACCATCTTGAGTGCCTCATTTCGTGTGTAGATTATTGTCTCGTAGATGAGAGTGTATAGAATCGATTTTAAGCAACGAGATAAATAAGTACGAACTCGAATTTTGATATCGATTTTTCGATAAGAACATTTACCATGGTAATTGGCGGTGCAATTCGTCTGGAAAAGTGTCGGTCCGTCTGGAAATCAAAAATCGAAGTCAGTCGTATCGTGTGGAGCCTCCTTCATCGGTTGCCTTTTTCGCCTCGTCTCCAGTCGTCGTCCATCTCCAAGGTATTGTCGCCGGATTTGTCGTTGCGGAGATGCTACCCGGCGTACTATGTAATAAACGCAGTAGCGATGGGGAGCCGGGAATTAGAAAGCTCGTTACTCTGTTTATCGGGCGCTAAATACTGTATCCAGATGTACATCGACATGATACCGATCGGCGACGATGCACTCGTCAGGGCTGGGAGGTCCGCCCTTTTTTTCGTTCCGATCCTTCCGCCGCTAAACGCAGTATTGGAGCCAGCAGACCGGAATTTGTATCCCGACGGAACGCTAAATTCAGCCCTTCATCCATCCGCGAGTTGCGCGTCATCGAATGGGACCACCTCAATTTGCCCAGGTTCTTTGGCTGCGCTGCCATCAGGTATACGGTAGCTCAGGAACTTTCCCTTCGGGACCCACCGGCATTCAAATCAATGCTGCTTCAGTGGCCTGGGTGTCCGCCTGTTGTTCTACCCGCTCACCGTCATCCGATCGCGGTATCAGCTACAGAAGCAGAACTCTGTCTACTCGTAAGGAAAGAGCTACGGTAGCTTTGGGCTGTTTTTGGATACGGTATCTTTGGGCACATTTGGCCGGAATTATTTAAGCGGCATGCTCCAAGCGATCGGATCGATGGTGCGATGCGAGGGCGTCCAGAGTCTGTACAGGGTACGGTAGCTTTGATCATTGCTCAAACCTACCGTAATCTCCCGGTGCACAATCCTATCGTAACCTTGTGCAGGGCTTCCTGCCGACGGCGATCCAGGGCTGCAATTCCATCGTGTACTCGTCCGTGTACGAGCGCCTCCGCTCCACGATGCTCAACGATTGCGGTAATCAGGGCTACCGTAACCTGCCCCTGATGATCAGGCAATTCGTGGCAGGAATCACGAGTGCCAAAGCGATCAGCGCGCTGTCGGGCGGAGCTGCCAGCTTCGTGTCGCAGGTATCGGAATAAGCGCCAATAACGGAGAATATACAAATCACCCAGTCAAAATACACTGATTTTCACGCGAAAAAAACGCTCCTCAAGGGCATCGATCTACCGTAATACTGTGTGTAGTTCAGTAGGAGCTAGGAATGTATTCTCGGGAACGCTATTTTCGCCGACTATTTGTGATCTACGTCAATTTTCCCTCGGAATGATAAGCGCATTCTCCGCAGCATTCTTTCCGTTGATTCCCCTCGGGACCAAACCGCGTTTCGGTAACTGGAGGGTTACGGTACATCGAGGATTCTGGCACCTGGAATGTTTTGCGGAATCGGAAGGACTACGGTACCTAGAAGGATACGGTAGTATGATGGGTTGCGGTACCTGGAGGGTTACGGTATCCTTTCCCGCAGATCGTTCTCGTTCCGACGGACATCATCTCGCAGTACATGATGGTCTATTCGACGGACGGCTTCCTGTCCGGCGGCAATCGCGACATCATGGATCGACTACGGTAGCAGGTTCAGTTTGCGATCAACCTTCAGGTATTTCCAGGCGGGACCGCAATACACTCGGGAATCGGCAGCTCGCCCGTCGTGTCTGCGCGGCCATCTGGGAGGTCGACGGCTTCTGGCGCGGATTCTATCGGTACAGTGACCCTATAGGGAGAGGTACCTGGAAGGATACTGTAGCTGGAGGGTTAGGGTACCTGGAGGGTTACGGTATCCGTTTAAAGCGGCTTCTGGGCGTCGTCGTCAATCTACGTACCGTACTGCATGGTGTACTGGGCGTCGTACTACACGTACCTGGAGCAGTTCGAAAGGGTCTGCTTCTTTCTTCTTCTTCCCCTCCTCGTCCTCCTCCTCCCTTTTTTCTGCATATCCTTCCCCCCTTACTCTCCTCCCTTTCCCTCTTCCCTTCTCCTACTCTTCTTCACACAGCTCGACGACAACTTCTCGCTCATGACTCACATGGCCATCGCTGCCGGATTCTGCGGACTCACGGGTACGGTATTTAGCAATTACTAAACGCAGTATCAATCGATTGCCTCCGTCCAGTTCACTACTGCGTTTAGCGCTAGCTGCAAAGCAAATCAATTCCTCTTTGCAGCGACCTGCATGACGAACCCAATGGAAATGCTGCGGATCCGCTCGCAGGTATACTGTAATCGATATATGTTAAACTTCCGGCGCCGGTTGAGATGCACCGCACGACGTATCCGGAGACGATTGCACGCATGTGGAGGAACGAGGGCAAGGCCATCTTCTACAAGGCATGTCGTGCCGGGACCCTGCCGCGATTCAAATGAACCACTGTAGGGAATCATGCCGCGCATCATCACGAACAGCTGTTACTCCATTAGCGTCATGCTTGGGTAGCTACACCAATCCCCAAATCACGGATCGATTATACTAAAATTCGGACTGCGAATTTGCAGCTACGAATTTGTGAAGCGGTACACGGTGAAGGAAGAGTACAAGGACGACATCAAGTGGTAGAACCGAAGACGCCGGAACAAATAACATGCCACGTGCCGGAAAACACTAACTACAGTCACTGTCGATAAAGCTAAACGGAATGTGCTTGTTGATCTTCAAAATTGTATCTGATCCAGCGAATAGGTTTTCACAAACGTCGCTTGTATTAGCTACACGCTGTACACCAATTGTCGATGATTTATCTATTTTTTTTCTTCCACCGTTTAATTATTTTTCTTCAGAATTGCTCGATTTGGGAGATATTCTATCAATGCCGTTGTCGTGTCCATACGCTTTTCGCTCACGATAATGCAACAAATAATATCGTTTGTTCAGGGAATCCTGTATTCTTCCGCGTTAGCGGTCGAAGCTTCCAACCCAAGATGCTCCTACCCGATTACAAGGATTATCTAAATGTATTGAAACCGCATAAATTCGAGGACTTCTTCGATCGCCTCAACTATTCCATCACGGTGGTTCCTATTTTCTTTTTCCAGAAAATCACTTTTACTGTTTGAATTATGTTATTGAATAATGATGACTAATGATATTATGACATTTTAAGTGCTATCTGCTGCTCGCCTTCTTCGGCATCACCGGATATGAGATGCACTTCGGCAATCCGATTAGCTGCCTAACACCTGTAGAAGCACCGAGTGCGTTTCTATAAATCAATAATAAATGTTAAATCACGTTCACTATGTACACATCCATTAATCTTCAGGATCCTGGTCTGAGTACTTCCTCGAATATTGCTTCACCTCTGTCAAAATGATACCGAATGCGGCCTGGATATACGGCGCATCTGGCGCGTCTGCTCACACGCCGACATTCGCACGCTTCGACTACTATCAGGTATAACGCACATTTTAATTTAATAATATTTTGAGTATTCAGTGGGTGCCCTACATGCTCGCCGTGCAAGTGTTCGTAGTCTGGTTACTCCGGACCTTTTGGCTCCAACTCTCATATTCATTCGGCAACGGTTTAACTGATATTTTTTCTATTTTTATATCTATTGTCACTAGGCATGGACATCGACACCACGGTCGCAGCAGCCATGGATGTCGAGAAGAAGTTCGGAGACGAGCGAAAAAAGAAAGTAGTTTTTAATCGCATCCGTTATATTTATTTATATTTTTCTAGATCAAGCTCCTAGCACAGCTAATATCGTTGCACGGACGTGACCACGATGGAACGTATGTTTTTTTCGCAATATTGATTGAGTTGCTATGTTTTAATGATTCGTTCAACGTTCATCAATGCAGGATACTCGGAAGCTGGCGAGTCGACTGCGTGTTCTACGCACTGCAGAAGTAGGTTGCTTGCCAGACAACCTTATTTGTTCACGAGATCCTTCCAGATCACAATAATAATAATAATTGCCGTAACTACCCTATTGTTTTAAGGTGGCTCTGCATGCTGAGCGCAATTGGACAATACATCCTTATCGCACAAATCATAGCACGCGGCAATTTCCTGTGGCCGAAAGAGGTCTGAAATTTGTTTTTATGTAGGATAGCGAATGAATTCAGCTAAATTAAGGTTTCTGCATGGTAGTGATCAATTGCAGCAACTCGAACGCATCTACAACGGGATGTCCGATATAAACGGGGGATATTTCCCATTCGTGACCGTTTGCGATTCCACGCAATATGTACATTTTTGTTAACATTTGAAACTAGATAAAATAGCACGAGCTTAATACACGAACGAAAATTCTAGAACCCGGACGTATGGCGGGGCCAGTACATGTCACTTCCGCGTTCCATGGCATGTGTACTCTTTTTCAACTTTGTCAACGAGAAGATCTTCATATTCCTTTCGCTGTGGTGAGCAAATCTAATTTCTCTTTTTTCTACATTTTTATATTTCAGGTTTGCCGCTCTGGCAGTCATCAACATATCGTTAGCAGTGAGGTAGCCTAGTTATATTTTTAATACAGCATTAATTCCAGCCTGACATTCGGTTTATGATTGCATATTTTAGCAAGACGGCATTCATCTTCGTCCCTGCCATCCGCATGTACTCCACCCGCCACTTCATGCCGCCGTCGCTTGTGAGATTTTTTCCGGCACTCTAGAGTTCCGTAGCAATAAAGTGCGTCAACATGAACATTAAGTGCGTCAACAACATTTAGATCGCACTAAAATGGTCTTTTTCGCTAAAAAATATGCAAGTCAATGTCAACGCGTGTTTCGTCTACTACGCAGGATGCAACTCCCTCCTCACGTAGAAGTGTTTATAAATTCCATAAATAATCACCGTCACGAATATCGATTTTTTTTTTGCATTTTTCAGCCCCGTTCGGATCCGAAAGTGCAGCTCTTCATCCATGGACGTCTGCACGCTGATGGAGTTCTACTTATGCACTTGGTTGCTGCTCATGTGAGTCGCGACCACTGTTCATTTCGTTGGCCGGATCCCTAGTACCATCGATCCTTTTTATTTCTATAGTTCTCTTACCAATCAATTATACCAGGATCTTACTTTTTCATGTTTATTTACCGGTTTCAGGTAGGTAAAATCGTGGTGCGTGATCTTGCTACGGAACTGTACGAGATCCACGTCGTGAAGTTGGAACGCTCCGACACGTGCGAGGTAATGGTTGCTAACTTCCTTCGAATGCGTTGCGGTGGCAATGACGCGAAATTGGTGTTTCACTTCTCAGAACATTCTAGAATTTCCAGAGTGGACTGAAAAACAGCGGCTCTGTGTGCAGGACGCCGGAGTTGATGGAAAAGGAAGACATGGGTGAGAATGTTATAGCTGACGCGTTTCTGGTCTTCCTTGTTAACGCTTTTCACGTACCCGCTTTTTAGGCTTCCGTGAGTCAATGCCCCGTGCCTCTGCGCCGGTACCGTCGGAGGACTCGATGCGACCCCTCTTCTATGACGACCACCACTACGGATGGAAGGGAGGAATGAAGAACCTCCTGTTGACGCCTTAGTTCTTGTGCAGAGTATTCATTTGTTAACGACGATAAATTCTCATCCAAATTTTTCGCATGGGTTGGAGAAGTGTTCCCGTGGGTTCACATGAATATTTCAATGATATTTGTAGACCGTCAACGTTTTATCGAGAAAATGTCATCGATGTCGATTTGAGTCATTATATACGGCCCATGTCGATGTACTGTAGGCTGGTGCCGTGAACGAGGCGCGCTCCTGCTTGCGCTGGTCCCGTGAGAGGCTCCTGCATAAACGCACAGGTTATTTCTGATTTTCTTGCTTGATTTTTTAAGGTTATTGATTTTATTAAATTTGAATTCCTGTGAATAAATAAGCAACATGGAAGAATAGGGCACCATTATGGTGTTGTAAACGCCAGGGGGGTAAGCTAGATTATCGTCGTTCCTTCTTTTTTTATAAGCCCAGCTCACCTTGGTCTCGGGACAGACGTCGATAGGTCGCTGTCGCAGTACGATGAGAAGGGCTGAAAGGACCGTGTTGTTGGATGAGATAACCCCAGTATTGGGGGGGAGGCGGAGTTTCACGCTCGCCGGCTATCTCACCGATAAAGGCCAGGATGATGATACCCGCAACGGCGAGGCAGCCAAAGACGCCGAAGCGCAGGATCTGGAACATTTGGTCCCAATCAATAATTAAGAGCTATTGATTTATTTTAAAATCAATATTTAACCTCGATGCCGAGCTCGCTGCCCTCCTCGTCGATGGCCTTGCGGTCGACAGAGGGTGGTGGAGAGACGCGCCGTGGCGAGTACCACACGCGCTTCTCGTGGTGCTTTCCCTCGGGATCAGAGGAACCTCCATCCGAGTTGAAGACGTCATCGGGGACGAGGTTGACCGAGTCGGGCTGCGACGTCGTCGCCCAGGGTCCAAGAGCGGATAACGTCAAGGGCTTCTTGCTGGGAATCGCTGCATCGCGCGCCGAAGACAACACGGCATCGAAGCGGATGATGGACTTGGGGTGCGCGGGATGCCGCGAATCGCTGGGGACTCCCTGGATAGATCCATGGACGGGGCCTCCGCCGGAAGATGAGCCCAGGGCTCCAGCATCGACGACGTGACCATCCGTAAATCCAGTCGCCGAATCGCGATCGGCGGTTCCCGGGTAGGTTCCGTTGGACCTCCCCTGGCCTGCACCTCTCTCGCCTCCACTGCCTTCTCCACGATGATGCTCCTGCTGGTAGAGCACGTCGTTCTCATCCAGAACTCCTGCTCCTCGACCCATGGCCTTTGGAGAAGGATCCGATCCTAGTCCGGTATGGTCTGGTGGACGATTCCCTCGTGCCTCTGGAGGCGCATTCGATCCTATTCTGGTATTCTCCTGCGGTCGATTCGATCGTGACTTGTCCCGCTGGGTGATAAAGGACAGCGTGATACGGGGAGGTTGCTGCGCGGAAGATACGACGATTCCACCTCGACGGGAGGTGCGAAGAAGACTAGCAGGAGGGGCTCCTCTCGAATCGACCGATGCCTCTGGTTGATACTCCGCCCACACCCAATCGCTGCCATTGAGATGCAGCTCGGGGAGGTTGAGCGACTCGAAGAGTAAGGCCGCTGGAATGCGTCTACCGTAATCTGTATTTGATGTGATGGCATTTCTTGCACCTATAAGAACTGATGAACATAACATTGTGCAAAACACTAGCGTAACAGACAAGTTTGGCTCAATCTTTTTGAAATAGGTTCTCAAGTTGAAGTGTTTTGATTGCTTTTACCCGGTTCATCCTCCTCAAGCTCGTCTAGAACCTCGGCCGCGCAGTCTTGACAATGGGCCTGGTGAAGAGGCGTGTTTATGAGGAGGAAGTGCATTCCATCTAACCTGGTTACCGTCGCAATTCTTCTGTAGTGCTTCGAAACTCGTCCAGGCATCGTTGCAGTCATTGACCGTGCAGGCAGCTCGCATTTGCGATGGCCGGCAGCGATTGGTGGCGTGGAGGTGGCTTCTCTGGAATCCATCGACTCATTCGAAGATCTCCGTCTCATAAAATGTCGGGGTAAGAAAGGAGACATGTTCTTCCCGAAAAAAAATCGAGGGGGGTAAGCCGTGGACTCCCGGAAAATACCCCCGGATAAACGCCTTGCAACTCCGGAAGGGGAAATGCTAGTGAGGAACCTGGCTGTCCAGTATCCACCCCCAGCAGTCTTGGTCCTAGCCATTAGCCTGATGGGGCCACACCTTTACCTATGCCGTGGCACGTCTCAATGCCCTGCCGTCCCAACTCATCTGGCCGCAGTTTATGACCATGCGTTGTGCACGGTAAACAATGCGATATTTTACTACCGCCTCCACTATGGCGATTGGTTAAACGAGAACGGGAAAGTGTTGACTTACCCATATGGTTAGCGGTCCCGTTCCATTGAAGACCCATGCCCCTCCATCGAGGTGCGCTTCTGCCGTGCAGATTTCGGCACGACGCGGGTCCAGATTGGTGATGGTACGCGAGAATCCGAGGGCAGAGTCCCAGCACGAGAGTGAGCGCTCGTAGTGCTGTAGGTGGTAAAAATTACTAGTCTACAGCACCGACGAATGCAGATTGTGCATCTTCGTTGAATGTTTTTTAGGGAGATATTAGTGGGTTCGCATTAGATTTCTTCACATTATAATCCATGAGGATCTTTGAAACCTACGGGATAGATCAGTTCCTCGGATTCGGCGGTGCGTAGTTTTGTGGAGTTCTGAAAGGCTTCATTTGTGAACCGATTATGTCTGCGACGTTGACTCATTTGGAGAAGACTACTCCGTAGTACTCATCAAGCACTGGTGCACGGGCATGCATAGGTAATTTCATAGAGCACGACGGCCATAAAATGAAGTCGTAAAATACATGAAGGTCTTGCATGAATCTTTGACTATTTCCGAAAGATTACATGTTTGCAAGATTTAGCATCGAGAAATGAGATGTAGGTTTGTCAGTCATGGGTGTCGTACCGAGTAGCACTCTTCCACCACGTCCCTGATCGTGGACCATCGCAGATTGCACTCGTGCGTCCAGCACATTACCCGTATAGCATCCGAAGAGCACGATTTCGAGATTGAGGGCTGTAAGTGCTCAGAATTGTTCGCAGTTCCATGAAGTATTGGCTCCGTCAACCACTACATGTCAATTGGAAAAGGGGTCGTGGCCTCTGGTGGTTCCTCCCGAGACTCAACGGAGGGCGCGAAATAAGTAACTTCGCCCAAAGTGGAACCGTGTGACGAGATAAAGAACTAGAATTTGAACAGTATGAAGACCTTCCAAGCCGTGGTTACTCCCGTGCTGAATCCCGCCCATTTCCCATCAGAGGATCTTCGCGCAGTTGCAACGCACGCCCTCCGCGCTCCAGCGGAGTACTGTAACCTTTAGGAAATGGCCCTAAAGGTATCACGTACTTGACGATCGCTGAGATCGTATCCAAGGCTTCGGCGTGAACTGCTATCGTAGCATATCAGGAAGCGACCCGGCCACTGGGGCTGAAAGTGATATAAGGCGTCCCCACAGAAATGGTGGTGTAATATACGTCCCCTGCGTGCACTCCTGCATGTGTGAAGTGCAGCTTACAGGCAGGAAAAGATTACGACACCTAACTTTTTAGATGGGGATGCTTTATATGAAACCATAGATTACCTGTGATAGCACTGAAGATAGCTGAAGTCCTTGCAAGAGGGTGGACAATAGCGATAGGGCCAGCATGGCCATTTGGTCAGCAGTCGGAATAGGAACGCCCCCCTCTGTTTTCTTGGAGCCAGATGGGATTAAGACATAGGGGGGAGTGGCCCCCACTCCGGAAATGGGCCTTCTACTCGTCTCTGTACAAGTCTCCAGGGCACACTACGGGCACGCTTGAGTGCCGCCCTGTCGCAGAGTGGAACTAGTGGAACTCCAGAGCACGCGGCTCTACGTTCTCTTCTCTACGCTTCAAGATAGAAGATTGGGGGGTGGCAGGGGCTGTCAGAGACTGACGATTCTTGAATCGCTGCCTGTCCTGGTCCCTGCAAAGGCCAAGAGGGTTTCTAACGTGGCAGAGAGTGTAGACCCAGCAACAGAAGCGTAGAGCGAAACCTTCCAAGACTATTTGGAAGGCAGCTCCTTCGCTGCCAAACTCTGGCATTCGTTGCATTTCTGATCGTGAGCAGGCATCACGCTGGATTGGTGTGTGGAGAGACCTCGTGAGCACTGGGAGTTTCTAAAAGAGGTGCCTAGAAGGTCTGGAAATAATGGTCTTATGGTTTCGGGACTCAATTCAATACTGAACAGTCATGAAACTGTTCAACATTCAACCATGGTATCTAGCATGTGTCCCACCGCACTGTTGCTGACCCAGCGTAAAGAAATGATCGCATACTGGAACAGTTGTCGCTAGAAAAATTTTGCTAGGGTTTTAGGCGTTATTTAGTTAGTTTTCGTGGTAATTCTGTAGATATATGGAAAGCGTATCCTTTCAGTATGGTCAGGAAGCGTTCCAAGAAGTCGGGCGATGCTGCGTCGGCGGTTCCGGAGAAGAAGCAGAGTGCAGGAGTGGCGAAGACTCGGCTGCCCCCGGCCCGAGCATTCCCGACCAAGATGAAGACGCCAAAGCCTGAAACTACGGCGCCAGCCCCAACCACGACTGACCTGCACCCTAAAAAGGATGCCAAGGCCGAGAACAATGGAGCCAAGGCGAACGGCAAGAAGCAGCTCAAAAAGAAGGTGCCATTTTCGCTTCGTTGATATTTATTCAAATGAAAATTACTTGCGAGCTCAGGTCAAGAAGGAAGAGGTCGTCGACGAGGATGAAAAGGAAGAAAAGCCTTCGACGGCGACGGACTCGTCATCGACTACGGAGGACGCGATTCGAGGTAATGCGGATGGATTTAAAAAAATAAATGGGTTTTTAGTCCTACGCTATTCTCTCGGCGGGGACTACACGTGTGAGCGACACCTTTTTCTAAAGGTACGCATAAAGCTATGTTTCTTATAATTTATAAATCGACATATAGGATTCATTTCCATATTTTATACGTTTCGTTTAGGCGGATGCCTCGAATACATACTCCCTGCTCGTTGGAAACGTCCCCGCGTATCTCGACCTTGTAAGGCGATTTTTAAAAAAAGTTTAGAAATGGAGAATTTTTTTCCGTTTATTTCATACTCAGAAATCCTTTTTTAAGGACGCCGTCAAAGGCTTCCTCGAGTCCTATGCGTCGGAACGGATTCTGCAAATTCTTCCCCAGCGCAGCAACGCACCCGGCGATAGGATGGATGCGGTGAGTGGGAAGAAACGGAGTTTCCTCCAGGCCCTTTATTTTAATCCAAATTCTTAAACGCAGGAACCATTGCACTTTTCATGCCACTTCATTGCTTGTGTATTGAAAGAATTGGAAGAAACGAGGTTTCGGGCGGGCTATCACGACCCTTGCAGGGCCAGCTGACTATCAGCGTCGTTTTCCCTTCCGCTGCAGGAGTAACGTCAGCATTAAAGGTTCGACCTGCTTACAATTAGAACATTTATTTTATTCCCTGTACGACGTGTATTTCTATCGATTAAATATTTTTTGTTCTTTAGGGAGCGGAAAAGGCGGGCCCCTTCATCGCTTCGAATTACGCGTCGCCCGCGTTCGATGACACGGATATTATACAGTGTGAGTAGATAGGTCTCATTTCCTGGAAATTCAAGTGATTTTGTTTTTCCGATATATTCAGGAAAGGTGGGGGGTTCCATTTTCAAAAAAAATTATTTACTCAGAAGAGCGGCAAAGAAAGCTTGTAAAATGCCTAGGGTTTATTTTCTGCCCTTGAGAGGTTGCATTTTATTTCGTGCGGAACTATTTATATTTTCTCTCTCTTTCATCTGCTTGAGAGCAATTGCATTGAAAACGTTTTTTTAAATACTTTATTTATTGAGAAATAACAGGTGGATATAGGATGATTACAAAACTCATTTTATTTCATCCTTTCCAGCTATGATAACGTCGTACGCCGCGCAGTTCGTGCCGAAGGAGCAGTTGATGGCCAAGGCGGAGTCCTTCCTCGCCGAGCACGATGCCGTCAGAATCGCCGTGAGGATTGGATTCGTTCTTAATCTACCAGGATTTCTAACTTATGAAATACAAAAATAATGGTACTTTTCAAAATTCCAGCATTTATGCAAATTAATTTCATTCCTTCCAGGAGGAGCGAGCCTCGCGCAAGCGCCGCCAAGCTCCCGACGAGGAGGGATGGGTGACGGTGAAGAAGGGAGCAAGGAAGGGAGTGCCAGACGCCAAGAAGTCAGATCTCCATTCCGACGACCGCGACGCGCCTTGTGGACGCGTCGCGGTTGCTACTATTTTACCCGTGGCGATTACTGTAAAACAATAATATTCAGGGTGAAGCAAGGAGAGTACGTCCCGCCGTCCGGTGCACTGGATACGGACAAGAAAAAGAAGAAGGTTCGTTATCTGCTCCTAAAGATGTCTATAAAGTCAAAATTAATATTAATCTATATTTCTGCAGGACGACGTTGCGTTCTACAATTTCCAGATCAAAGAATCGCGCATGAAACGTACGGAGTTTTTTTTTTACAGAATGAGGGAGATAATTTTGTTTAGATCTCAACGATCTCCGCGCTCGGTTCGAAGAGGACAAGAAGAGGGTGGCGTTGGCCAAAGCGGCCAGGAAATTCCGACCACTGTAGAGGAAGAAACGGAAGATCATCATTTCGGTTGTTATTCGAATGTTATTGTTGTGTTTTCATTGTTACGTTTTAGCGTGATAAAATAATAAAATCGCATCTTTTTGAAATGTATTGTGACTGGATCGGTCAGAGTTTGTTACGCTTCGACGAAAAATATCTATAGCGTGCACGTCACGTTGACTTCATCAACGACTTGTCATTTATTTGTTTCGCAAAATTACCTTAAAACTCTCCTTTACGGAACGTTGAAAATCTTGGAGTAACCGATGCGTCGGAGTGATCGCTAGCTGAAAAGATACTGTAAGTTGGGAAATATTCAGGCTTTCTTCCGTCTTTTGTCACTGCAATCGGACGAAGATGATGAAGAGGGTGTTGTAGTTTAGTCACTATTTCGTAATTCCAGTTGTTGTTACCTTGGCGTCCATTTGATCTAACTTCTGTCATGCCATCCCTGCGACCATTCGTCATAAGGACTAGCCGCAGTTCATTTCATAGTGAGAACTTCATGCGAGACTCTGAAATCCTCGAACGAAGCTTGGTATCGAAAACTGTAACTGATTTTGTAAAAAAAAGTTCGAGTGATCCTGTGAAATTTAAGCGGTTTATCTTTGGTCTGCAAAACTGCCTCCTTTACGGGTTCGACACTGTCGGCATTCAGTTCCTACTCCTCTTCCTCTTTCACGCGCATTTGAGCAGTAATCCGCTTGCTACTCCTTTCCCTTTCGCTGGAAATGGGCGTCGATCAATCGCATCCAACCGTGGCTGCATGTTCGTTCTCGTGTTTACATCACACTGGGCCTTATTTCCTCTTTACTAACCTATTTTTCGTGTCGTATATTTAGAAACGTGCCTGACATTCAGGTTCGTAGATAGTATTATCTAGGGCAGGAATAGGATGATGCTGCGGGCGCTTCGTCATCTGCCTCGCGCCTTCCGCCGACCTCCCTCGGGCCACCGACTGGCCACGTTCCCTGCCGCCGCTGCTAACTGCCGAGCGACCCTTCCACGCTACGAGTGTTTGCGACACGCGGGAACTTCCACGTAAGGGGCACTGGAGGAATGAATTTAATTACCATGCACAATTCCGCCTGCACTATTGAACGAGACGGAATTTGAATTTAGCCACGTCTCAACGTGACTGAACCGATCAGATTGCTTCGTTTTTATAGCTTAGTTGTAACCGGTTTCAAGCGCGTCATGATTCGTGTTCCGTGTTGACGATGTTATCTCAACGAATATATCCGGGCTAAATGTTTGAAGAACGCA
The DNA here is from genome assembly GCA_014805385.1 of Levipalatum texanum. NCBI lineage: Eukaryota > Metazoa > Nematoda > Chromadorea > Rhabditida > Diplogasteridae > Levipalatum > Levipalatum texanum. The sequence continues at coordinate 1,307 of JACMIG010002380.1, read as the reverse complement.
TCCGGAATTTACTGATCTGCCCGAACATACCATGAGACACCTCCGATGGAATTTCCCGCCAAGCGGTCGTATGATTTGGGCCTTATCAGTAGGGTTACACTTCACTAGCACGAGCGCCCTTTGCTTATCGCACAGTTTCCTTCCGAGGGCAACCTAATAGTCAGCACCGTCCCTCGTCCCCGTCAGAATGATCCCTGCGTGTTTTTGTCGCCCCTTTTTTCTCTCCGATTTCACGTGAATCATCCGATTCTTGCAGGGCATCAAGTGCTGCAGCTGCTGTTCAGCCTCGGCCGGATCCCGAACAAGACGCCGAAAGGAAGATGACTGGTAAGGAAATCCCCTTTGGGACGGGGATATTCCCTTACTTCAGACGCCAAGGTCGACCGCAACCTCTTCCGCATACCGAATGAGACGCCCGTCGTCAGTCTCGACTGCAAGGAGGCATTCCAGAGTAAGATTTCCCTTATTTTTATTTTGATCCAAAAATCTATGTTTCGGTGAATGCATCGAAAATCGATATTTCGTTATTGTTCTGTAAAAATCCACCTTTCAGACCTCTCCCCGACGGAGCGCCTCTATGCTCATCACATCGCTCGGGCCTCCTTCGAGGGCTCGCTTCTCATTTTCCTACAGGTTCGTTTCTGTAAACCAATCGATATCAATTGTCTCTTTTGAGGTTTCCCCTGAATCCGCGGGAATCTTCGTAACACTCCATCGCTTGTTCGCGTCCGAGTCCATCGACGCCCTCAAGACCAAGGCTGCCCAGGTAACCGCATGTCCAGAAATGATGGAATGGAATGTTTAATAGTAGAAACATAATAAACGATACGACAATGGTAGATAATTACATGACATTTTTTTATTTGCAGGCAGGCTTCTCGGACGACGAGTGGACTAACTTCCTGACATGGACAGCTTCCTTCTACGCTAACTCCGGAAACTACAAGGGATTCGGCGACTCCAAGATGGTCCCCGACGTGGATGCGGTGAGATTGCGTTGATCTTTTCCCGTGTTTTATAAAACTCCGCTTATTTATTATTTATCTTGAACGGAAATATTTTTATAGGACAAGCTCTCGGCTCTCATTTCCGCTGCGGCAGCAGTGAGCGCTCATCCCGAGTTCGTGGCAACATATAAGGTGAGACGATTTGAGCAGGATGATAGATAACCTCAAACTACAGACTTTCGAAACTCGCATAAATGGTATCAGCGTGGAGCTAGATAATAGGGTTGGCAATTCGAGTCCCAAATAATGACTCGGGTGAGTCATTTGTCTCGTTTGGCCTGATGACTCGAGTCATGACTC
>JACMIG010002379.1:0-15494 GCA_014805385.1 Levipalatum texanum | reverse complement strand
CCCCCCTCCACACCCTCCCCCTCTCAGGCTGCGGTGGACGTTATGACTGCCCTGTGGCCTCATCAGTCGCCCCGTGAAGTGCTGAGGGATCACGGGATCCCCGGAGCTCCGAGTGAAACAGACACCGAGACGGTGAGAATCCCCATCCCCTCCCAGTCTAATGGCCTCCCTTCAGGTACTGTCGATGACTGACGGAGAGGGAGACCGAGAGGATTCCGATGGATTCGTCTCTCCCGTCCCCGACAATGCCGACGAGGGCCAGTTGAGGAGACAACGAGGCCGATGGAGGAGGGTCCTGCGCACGGCCCTTCCTCTCCAGGTGCCCCTCCCTCTCCCTCTTCCCCTCTATCCCCTCCCCCTTCCAGGCGATGCTCGTCCTTCTGCTGGGTGCTGCCTGTCTCGTTCCCCACTGCGACGATGAGTACTGCTGCCAGCTCCTCAACAACTTTGCCCGTTCCCTCGATCCCGCCCTTCAGCACCTCAATCCCCCGCCTTTCTAAGCCCCCAATCCCCCCTGTCCCGTAGTTGTAGTTTCTCATTCCCCACCCATCCCGGTTCATGCTTCCCTGTTACGTTACATCATTGTTACTGCTACAGTCTAGTCAATCCACTCTAGCAAGTCATCGTTGCCCAGTGGGAGCACCAACTCCCCTCCCCCCCCCCCTTCCCAGTGATCTTCTTTCCCCCTGCGATGGACGGGGAAGCGCACGTCCCCGTCCCCGCCTCCCTGCATGGGGGAGGATCGAGGAGCGCACGCCTCATCCTCCCCCTTCCCCCTATCGATCGATGACTTCGCTAGAGTAGTCTCTGTGGCTGCCTCCACTGCCTTTAGCCGTGTCGATGGACTGCCTTCATTCACTCATAATAGTATGTGTGTTATAGCTGCCAACGTGTCGTACTCGGAAGTGCACTACGGTTCTCGTCTTCCCCCGTAATGTCTCTCTCTTCTTTCTGCTGCCAGAGAGACCCGCATCTCAAGTCATTCCTTACTTACTCGCCCCCCGTTCTACTCTAAGGGGAGCAGCCCCGCCCAGTCGTTCACTTCGATTACCGTACTCACACGGCATTTCTTTGTACAGGCTATGTAATAAACAAATTAAAAATAGTTCATTGTCAAAGCAAAAGTAGTGACCAGTTGAAAGAGCACAGCAATGAATGTACAGAAGCAGTACGAGGTAGCAGTGATATTTGTAGAGAGAAATGTATCTAATAGGATACGACATCATGCATGATCTGTTAGTAGTTTGGATGAGAGAGCTCGTGATGACTGGAAGTGAGTGGAGAGATAGAAGCCTACAGGAAATTCATGGTGCTGGTTACGGACTGGTCCATAATATCATCCACATTTCCACTCATGGACTCCCTCAGTCGTTCTATCCCCGTTCGGTACGTGTTCATGAGCTTGTTGAACTCATCACGCTTCCTTTGGGTCTGCAATATGCATTCATTAGAGACTGATCGACCCGCGTCGTTGCAATGGACCAAGTGCCTACCTTCCTCTGCAGATCTTCGACCATTGCGTACTGTCTCCTCATGGATTCTATTGTCTCCCTCCATACTCGGTCCTTACTGAAAAGTGACGTCGATGATAAGTCGCTCTAAGAAATTGCATTGACCTGTTCTTGATCTCGACGAGTTTCTGCTTGTGCTCTGCAATGTCTCTCTTGACGTCTCCCTCGGCAGCTCGTAGCTGGGAGATCTCGGAAGCGAGTACAGAGATGGAGTGGAGGAGCGAAGTGAGTCTGCAGTGACGGGATGAGTGGTGGGAGGAGGTGGAGGGGCACCTTTCTCCCTGCTGTTTCCGTTCCTCTTCGTGGTTGACTCGGAAGGTGACTCGTTCCTTCTTCCTCGCTTCGATCTCTTCCTTCTTGGCCTCTACCCTCTGTTCGGAGTCCTCGAGTGCTCCCTTGAATGGCCGTGGCTGCCCTTCTCCTCTCCCTTCCGTACCTGCTTCTCGTGCAAGGCATCCTTCCTCCCGTGCAGGCTGTGAACTCTCGAGTGGAGTCCCTCCATGTCCCCCTCTGCACTCTCCATTGCTCTCACTGCTGCTTTGAATGCTTCTCCCCGTGATTCCAAATCAGCACATTCACGACTGAAATCGTCAATGTTTATGGAAGGTGGGAATTAGAGCCCATATCAACTCGACTGATTTGATTCTTTTCATCCCGTTCATACCAGAATAGTATTTATACGCACCTTTCGGAATCGAGGAGCCTCTGTTGGTCATCGCGAGTCGTTCGCATCTCATTGACCTATAAAACGCGACTAGAAAAAAAACCGAGCAAATGTGCCAACCTCGGTTCTCAACTGCTCGGGATCTTCGACCCGTTCGAATTCCAAAGCTGCATTCTGGTGCTGGAGAACGGCCAGTTCGTCTTGATGAGCAACCTGCCAGGATAGCGAATAGGATGAGTAGACTAGTCTCACGAATTAATAAATATGGTCTCCAGGAAATCAATCTGTATAAAACTGTACTTACGAATTGCTCGTCATATTTTATGCACTCGGCATTTCCAAGCTCCATCTGTGAATTTATCTCCACATCCTGAACAAACCATAGTTTATCTGAATGGTGTTTACAATTATTATGTTTCATTTCTTACTGAATGAGATCTCGTACCCTTTCAAACAATGTGCTGAGATGCTTCTTCTGGCGTTCCTTGATTTCGAATTGCTGAAAAGTAAATTTGACTGGGAATGTTCATAAGTGGCACATTCTCTACAAAAAGTGCTTCAATTAAAATATATACCCTGTTCGTTTCCCTGTTGCGAGCCTGCTTCCCCAACTTCATTTGCTCGAGCTTGCGTTCCAGATGCTCAATCTGAAAATGAAGCAGGCAGCGGGTAGATGGAGTTTGAGTCAACTGACGTGTTCATTCTTATCGGCAATTTTCTTGTTGTCATTGGCAAACGCTTCTAGCAGTGGCTTCGTTGCGACTGCTACTTTCTGCAATGCGACAAATGAAATTATGATACTCTACAACATAATAATTATATTGTGCCACATACAGCCTACCTCTTTGATGTTATGAATATCAAGGATCTTGTTGATTAGCTTTCGGAATCGAGCGGGATTAGGCTTGACGAGGTCTGAAATGAAGGTAAGGTTCTTCGGAGCAAATCGAGTCCGACATAGTTTGTTCCTAAGGCTTATAGAATCATGTCCAATATATAACCATTATCCCAGGTTCTCGGCACTCACCGGACAGGGTGAAGCATTCGCTGCTGTTATCCCCTACGTGGCCGATGAAATCTTCAGTTACGGACTGGCTCAAAACAAGAATTATTGTTCTGTACGAAATAAGAATTCGCATAGAGTAATACAAACCAGAAGCGCAGAAGGAGAATGATGGGCTCCCCAGCCTGGTAGAGGTCCAGGTTCATCTAAAAATTCAGAATCATTGAATTTTAACAGACTCAATGCGGCTAGGTTAAAGGCTCATCCGAATAATGGTGGTGATAACACAATTAGATGGCAATCGAAATCCCCGCAATGACTAGTCCCAACTCATTCTGATCGGACTCACATCCATAGCTCTCGTGCGCCAGTCCGGCCTCGGCGTCCTCAGCGACTCATCCGACAACGCGAATACCTGAAATTAATGTTGACATACAAGATGCAAACGGGCCCCACAATGTTCAAATTGATTGTCATAATGTGCTTAATTGGAACCTTTGTTAGAAGTGCGCGGTAGATGAGCTGCGCTTTGTCCGGCTGAAACCAGATATATACGATGTGGATAAAATAGATATTTTGGACACAACACTGAAATGGGGGCACAGTGACGAACGCAGATTAATGTTCGGAAGATCGTTCACAAAAGTAGCTTACTGTGGGGAGTTTAATGTCCGAGAGTTGAAGCTGGAGATGGAGAAACTGCAGACGACTCAGGAGTCGTTCATCCGCCATCCTGGCTACAAAATGCAAGAAATCGATAGCACAACGATTATTCGGAAAAACGGCCGCAATATAATGGATCTATTCGTGAACTCATGAGGAAGTCGAAAGAACCTGTCCGATTTAGCTGTTCCCGCGCGTACGGTTTGAAAGTCAAAGAGGTAGTCCGCGGGGTCAGTCGAGTTAATCTGTGGTTCCAAAACTGGAGCCAGATTTATTAGAGGACGACTTTTTTCTTGAAAAGAAAATCTTTTCCCGTTTCTCAAGCTCTTTTCTAACTGTAAATATATTGTGTATAGTCAATTCAATACAAGACAAGATACAAGAAATACATCCCATGCATTTATCAATGGGGGCTCATTCAGCAGGACGCAGGGGAGCGGCACATTCATTTGTTCATCCATCGAAGTTGTATCCCTTCCTGGCACGGCGAACGAGGACCACCGAAGCGTGGCAGGCGGGGCCAACGAGTTCGTTGTCCTTTCCTCCGTGGCCAGACGACACCTTCTCGTTGCGGATGTCAGCCTGGAGAGGGGTACGATAGGGCATAGTCCAAGGAGGGCATCCTTTTACCTTTCCGAGAATCTGCTTGCCGCCGAGGTTGACGACGCACGGCGAAATTGCCACTTTCTGGTTGTCGACGTACACAGAGCTGAAGTGTTACGGTAGGCTCGGTGGGTTACGGTAGGTACCTGAAGGTCCCGAGATCGTCTCCGAAGACGACAGCCTCCTTCCACGGCACCCACGTGTAGTCGAAACCGCGGACGTGCTCGGAGAGCTGAAGAGGGAAGGACTACGGTAGAGCTAGCATTAAGGAGACTACATAGGGTTACGGTAGGTCACAGAATAGGGTTACGGTAGGAGACTACAGTATACCTGAATGAGGAGCTGAAGCGATCCAACGTTGCCCGTGAACTCGCGGCCGTTCCACGAGAAACACGCAGCAATCTTGCCTCCCTCGTTCCAGATTCGGCCCATGACGGGCTCGCCCTGCATGTACCTGCAAGGAGGAACATCAAACATAGATCAAAGATCACATTCTTAAGATCAAAGTTCAAAGTCCAAACCCCCGTACCAGAGTGCAACGTATTGATCGGGATTGGCTCCGGGGAGGGTGTTGTCGAGGGTCTTGTCGAGTGCCTTGACAAGGGTGCGGGTGGGCCAGGCGTCTCCGACTTTGGCATCCATCCATTCGTTGAGCATAACCCTCGGGGGAGGGGGGCCGGGAGGGGGAACGGGTGGGGGCGGCGGCGGCGGAACGAAGCAGTTCGAGCACTCGCAGAACTTGGGACCGCCCTTGATGTTTCGCACCACGATCATCATGTTGGCCAGCGCTCCTCCCTCGAATACCGTCACGTTCTTGTCCAGCGAGAAGTAGGCCTGGAGGGGTACGGTAGGTCAGTGAGGGGTACGGTAGGCCAGACCTTCTCCGTCTTGTTGTCGAGGTATCCGCAGATGTTTCCCTTGGGCGTCTTCCAGATGATGGGAAGCGAGTCTCCGCACTTCACCATCTGCCTTTCATCCGTCTTATCGAAGCGCTCCGAGTACTTGATCCATTCGTACCAGTATCCGAGCGAGTTGTGGTCACCCTTGTACGTCAGGATCTACAAGGGGTACGGTAGTCATATGATTACGGTAGAGGGTTACGATACCTGGATCTGTCCTCCGAGATCCTTGGCTCCGGTGAGCTCGCTCTTCTGTGCTCCGATGATGTAGGGGAAGGAGCACTCGACGACTCCTCCGTTGTTCCATCCACGGCCGTGGACCGGCTTTCCGTTCTTGTACCACAGAGCCACGTACTGGTTCTGCTCGCCGGTGACCTTCACGGGGGCGTCCGGGAACGGAGCACCGATCGGCTGCAATGGTTACGGTAGCATTGGGCAGAGATGTAGGGAAGGGGGGTACGGTAGGATAGGGTAGGAACGGAGAGGAAGGGGTACGTACGATAGGGCAGGAACGGAAGGGATGGGGGGCGTGGTACTATTAGATAGAAACGGAGGGCAGGGATAACGATAGGATTGGGCGAGGAAAAGGGTAGGGGGACGGCAGGAAAAACGATGGAGCGAAGTGTTTACCTGGAAGGCCCAGGTGTCCTCCTTGGGCGGCGGGTTGGGAGTCTTGGGCATCGTCGACTTGTCGAGTGAAGGAAACGAGACGGATCGGCCTATTTATACCCCCCAGCCAGTCGCCAAAAGTAGTAGGCAAAATGGATTTATCAGACATTCAAGGATGCAAAACTAATTTGAGGCAAAGATACGGAAATGGATGGAAATTCTCATGCTGGCAAAATGCCAATTTTAATGTTGTTTATAATTGTTGTAAGTTCGAATTAGTCTTCTTGTAAACATTTTTATCTAGATGCTGAACGCTTCCTCGTCTATCCTAATGGTTGAGAATTCTTCAGACATTCGTCAAGTGCTGAATTGATACCTAAATTCCGGAATCTAAGCCGCACGAGAGATTTCATGATTTCACGGCTCTCCTCTCCTCATTCCGAGCCCAAGTACATTGCAGATCTTAATCCATGCTATACCGATGACCTAGTTGATTCAAATAGCATCTATCGTGCAGCCCTATAACATGGTCACTTTACATTGAGGGTCGGTGCTCAGCCCACATCATGTGTGCTATAGAAAGGTTGCTGTCAATAACAGTCCGTCCACCTGCTTCCCCCCAATGTGCGCTCACTTTCGTTCGCTTGTGTCCTCCGCGTAGAACTTCGCAGTTCGATTGACTTGCACTGTACGGACAATTTTATTGCAGCTCCGATGAGCATCTTCACCTCCTTCTTCAAGAAGATCCGTGGATCCTCGAATCACGTGAGTCATCCATGATTCTATTTCACAAACACATTAGTAACGCTCATGTTATCATAATTCTGATTCTAGCTAGGATGACATAAATACTTAACAAGAACGTGAGACTACTTGCAGAAAGTCGTTCCCCACATCGAAGGCGCCGAGAAGATACTCATAGACTCGTCCGTCCTCTGCTGTCCCGTTTGTTATGAAGTTAGATATTTTCTCTAATTACGAGGTTGGAAGAGAGTGAATAGAATACCTACTATTTCCAGGTAACGTGATTTCTATTCTAGGTATATGGAGGGCCTCCACTTCTCCTGCGATGTGGGCACACATTCTGCGATCGATGCGTGCGCACCATGAAGTCCTCTACGCTGAACACCTATAGCGAAGAGCACAAGGATGTTGTAAGTTATATTTGGTTCGAGCGCAAAATAGTGGCCGGAATCGTAATAATGCAGTGTTCGCAATCAGCTGTGAAACTTGAACATACATGTACCTATTTGTCAAACTCGGCAAACATTTTATGCAGGTCTTCCAGTGTCCGTTGTGCAGAGAAAACGTTAGCTCTGCTCAGATCTACAAGAACTACATCATAGACGATCTCCTCAGGTTCCCATAAACTTCATTTTACTCATTTCTTCTGCCAGATGCTTGTGCTCTAATTTAGAGCCTCTAAAATACTTGATAGTCTTTGCAGGACTGTGGATATGGTGACAGACGAAGGTGGCGACCAGGACTGCAGGGCGTCTGTCAAATACGCCCTTGCCACTATGAGGCTATCCGTGAGTCACTTCTATTGCCCTTGGAAAATTAATTAACTTTCTGCGTGTAAACATGCCGTCAATACTGAACTGAACTGCCTATCAATGAACTTTCTGTCGATCAACACTGAATGTATAGAGCAGGAAGCAAAGCTCTATAGTGGAACAAATTTTGTCATATCTGCCACTAATTTATCATGAGAGACATATTTAAGTTACGAAAATGCGAAAGACTCGAAATATATAGACGCTTGCAGAAAGATCGTGCGGATAAAAGGGCGCAGGATCTGGAGATCCGTAACAATTCCCTTTCTAAGGAGCTCGACACCGTAAAGAAACACCTCAGGTCAGTTTCCTTTCTGCTTTTATGAAATTCTGGCTTATACAATACGATCAAATTTTCAGCACGACAAATGCGGTAGTGGCGAGTGTCGTCATTCTCTACTTTGGATTCGAGCTGCTGACCAAGCTCTACCGGCTCATGTTCGCGTAAGACAAGTCTGGAATATGACATTGCTATCTGAAACGAGCTTTTTCTCGATGATGATTTGCATTAGTATCACTACTAATTTAGTATAAGTGTTGCGTTGGTGCAGAAGGTGTTCCGAACGCAATATTAGGTCTCATTTTCATGATGCGCAAGTCTTCGCTCTCTAGTATCTCTCTCTATCTAGTATTGTCCGGTATTATTGTGATGCGGAGGCGACGCACGAACTACCTTCTCGATAAGCAGCGTAGCTCTGCCGCAGAAGATAGACCATTACGCTGCATACCGCGAAGGTAGTTCGCGCGTCGCCTCCGCATCACTATAATACCGGACAATATGTATATTACGCGCAGGCAAAGTGCGACATAGAAACAGTAATCTGCGAAATTAGTCATTTTGGAAGGCGAAAAGGAACACCGCCTGCACTAGCACAGGATACAATTCAACGCAATTGTACACATGTAGATATAGATTAGATTATACTCACAGAGTATGTGCCTATTACACTGTTGACCTCTTTCAGTATTAGTAGACCCCTTCAATGGCATATTGTAGAGGAGCAGAAGATGTTCCGAGACCCTCACAATCAGACAATTCATCATGTTCGTTTGGAAAACTGGAAGAGCTTCTGCAACCATAACGTGCTATCATTGAATTGTTGTCGCTGGCCTCCGTTCCCTGTGTGCTCACGATTTCTATTTTACGGGATTCCCGTTTAGCGAGTTATCACATTGTAAAATGCTATGCAACTCAATAAATATCGATCTCAACCGAATTGTTCCATCTTTACCGGTGGTTCTCCGACGGTAGTATCTGGAACCATCCACAATGCAGCCTCTACCAAGAGTCAGGACGACTCGAAAGATCTGGATGCTTCCGCCATGCCAGGAGCTAATCTCGTGGCGTTTTGGTTAGTATTCAACAACAACGAGGAAAGTGAATGGAGGGAAGACTTGCAGGCTCCTCGGCCTCTGCAACAACTTTGCATATGTGATAATGCTATCGGCAGCGAAGGACATTCTGGAGAAGGGAGGGGGAGAGCACGAGGAGGGACACTGCAATGTCCGTCCCCCCTTCGGGGCCTCCTCCCCCCATTCCCCCCTTTCAGACTACGATAACCCACCGTGACTGCGCTCCCCTCTCGACTGGCTCCGTTCTACTGGCAGACATCGTCCCCTCCCTCCTCATCAAGCTCATCGCCCCCTTCGCTCTCCACTCCCTTCCCTTCGACATCCGTCACTTCGTCGTCGTCTCCCTCCAAGCAGCCAGTTTCATCCTGGTGGCGGTCTCTGAGAGTGCAGGGATGGCCCTGTCGGGGGTGGTCCTTGCGAGTCTCGGATCGGGACTGGGGGAGGTCTCCTATCTCTCCCTCTCCTCCCACTTCCCTGCTGAAGTGGTCACAGCGTGGTCCTCTGGGACGGGAGGGGCGGGAGTCTTCGGGGCCTTTGCCTATGCAGCCCTCACCGATGCCAGTATGGCGGCCCTTTCTCCGAAGCAGGTGAGGGAAGGGAGGAAGGGGAGGGGGAACGAGTCTCAGGCTCTTCTCGCAATGCTCGTCGTCCCCGTCATATTCGTCTATTCCTTCTGGTGGCTTCTCCGATCTCCTCGTTCTGTTCATCGCGTCAAGATCCTCGACCCACGAACGTACGTCGTTCGAAGGTGAGCACTGACGGCCCTTCCCTCGACGAAGCCACCAGGTCCTCCACCCCCGCGGCCTCCCATCGAGACGAGGAAGAAGAGGAGGAGGGAAGTGACGACCGTCCCCTCATAGATGGAGAAGAGGGAAGGGAGGGGGGCCACTTCGACTTCTCTTCCCTGTCTCCGTCAGAGAAGATGGGAGTAGTCCGTCCTCTCTTCGCCTACATGCTCCCCCTCGTCGTTGTCTACTTTGCCGAGTACTTCATCAACCAGGGACTGGTGCGTGGCCCCCCCACTCTCCTCTAGTTAGCGGTTCAGTTGGAATTAATCGTCTTCGACTGCTCCCATGGCTTCGGCCTCGCTCCGACGGCTCAGTATCGATGGTTCCAGGTTGGTGGAGTCCCCTCCCTCCTCGAACCTCCTCCAGGTACTCTACCAGATAGGAGTGTTCATCTCCCGTACACTGGGAGGCATGGTGGGATGGCTGCCGCCCGTGGCAGTTCTGGCCGGTCTCCAGGTACCTCCTCCCCCTCCCCTCCCTCCACTCTTCTCCCTCAGCTGGTCAATGCCTCCTTCCTGACGGGGGCGTCGCTGTTCCCATGGCTTCTCCCTCACTTGGCAGTGGCTGCCGTCGTCGTCCTCTACGAAGGCCTCCTCGGGGGATCGGCCTATGTCCACACCTTCCGATCCATGCACCTCAAGGTACCCCTTTACTGAATACCATTGTATGAAAGTGTGGACTTCTCCATCCTCGTTTGACGGGGGGAGAGATATTTGGAATATATCAAGATAGTGGCTCCAATATCGAAGTGCCTTCCTCCCTTCCTCTCCCTGGCACGGGGGTCACCCTTCCCCTCGTTCCATCCCCTTCGAAAGACGCCTACTTTCCCGCCCGTTCTCGCCCTACAGTAAAGGGACGCGGGGGTAGCGTCTGCTGGCCACTCTTATCTGTCGCCATTGAGAGCAGAGGCTCTGATCCGAGTGCAGAACTGGGCGGGAAGAGTAGGGGGAGAGAGAGGGAGGAAGGGGAGAGTGGAGAGGGAGAGAGAGAGAAGCGTCAGTTGCAGGTGCCGGCGGATCGTCGGGAGTTCGCTCTTGGCTTCGTGTCCATCTCAGACACAGCGGGTATCCTGGCAGCTGGAGTGGGGGCCATCCCCACCCACAATGCCATCTGTGCCATGCCCCTCTACTAGTGCCACAATCAGGGTGACCTTCCCTTCCCCCCTCAAAGGACACCCCCTCCCTCCCTCCCTTTCGCTGTACCGTGCCTTCCCCCCACACGGGTGCCCCCTCCCTCTGCCAACGGCTATCAATCACCTCAACAGGTGGCGTCCTTCCTGTTGTCTCGTAAGCCCCTGAGGTCCATCTCTATCCCCCCCCCCTTGAAATTTTGTACCTTTCTAGTCGTCCAATTAACCGTATGCATAAATGGCAACACTTTCTGTCCCCTGTGAATGGGCCCATGGGCTGGGTCTTGTTTACTCGCTCTTCCATGTGGCCTCCCTCCCTCCACATTTGAATCTCTTGGCACTCGCAGGCGGTGGAAGGGGAGAGGGGGAGGGCTAGAGTGGAGACGCGAGAATGAGAGAGAGCGGCGACTAGCTGACCAGTCCCCTTTCCTCTGGTCCATCGCTCTGCTGCCCAAGGGCGCCCTCCATTCCCACCCAAGGTTCAGCCCTCAGCCTCGCGGAAAGCAACCTTTCAAATTGATTTTTCTATTCTATTTTCACTTCACAATTTAAGGATTTATTTACCTTTTTGAATTAACATCAATTCTCGCGAAAACAATAATACAACTTTTTAAAAAAATAATTCAGAATGCAATTGCATATAAGCATACTGTAATTAATTTTAAAGTTTGAAATCGGTCAGTGGTTTCAGGTAGGCTTACAGCCTTTCTTGCCTGGTGGATTCATTCGACTCTCTCTCTCTCAATATTTTTTTCGTAATTATTCGCAAAATGTGAGTATGGCTTGACTATTAATGATTCTATTCGCAGCGCAAATCTAATAGTTGCTAGCGTAATAAGCCAGACTGTAAGCTCGAACTCACTATGATGAAAGTGAGAGAATGGGGCCACCCGTGCCATCGTTTGAACCAATTGTTCCATCAGCACGCTGACACTAGAATGGGCGCGTCGCGGCCCCGTGTATCCGCTCGAAGAACGCTCTCGTTCTCCTCCTCCCTCGTCACTCGCGCGTTCCGCTCTCCCACGCACTCTTCCTCCATTTCTGTGTGCTGTCGCTATTGCAGATACGATTCGAATAGCGATATATTCCCATGTTTTTGCTCCTAAAATCGTCAATGCCAAATTTTAACCTTCTGCCTGACCCAATTTTGCGGGCTTGCTCGTGTAACCTTTTGTGTGAACCCTCATTACTTAATAGACAAATTAAAGGATGGCAGAGGCTGAAGAGACCAGGCCTCCATCGGCCGCAACGACGGAAGAATCAGACTCCCCGGCAGCACCCGCTGAAATCCAAGAAGATGATTGCGAGTCCAATAATTCACAGGAAGACAAGAAGAACCAGAAGGAGAGAAGGAACAAAATGGAACCCTACCCGGACAAGGAGACCTTCAAGGAGCGCGAATTCCCTCGAGGTTTGAACGCTTTTAAGCTGTGTTTATACTTTTAGCCATATATTTTAAATATTTTACGCATTCTGAATTAACCAAATGTTGATTAATGGACATTAAATCTATTTAACTTGGCACGTGGCTAGTAGTGGTTTAACGCAAAGTCCTTGACCATTGACTTATGGTTAGTTTATTCCCACTATAAGCAAATAATTAAATTTCTACCCAACATGTTTCTTTTACAGGCTTGAAGCACTACGGAATCTTCCCCATCACTGGAATGTGGACTGATGAGGACATGTCCATCGAGAACAGGGCTACGTAAGTGTGAATGTTTCTTTCCGAACTTAAATATACACGGCCATGAAAAAATATTATGATTTAGCTACTCCTACTCGAAGGATGTTCCTACCATCGATCAAATGAAGAAGAAAGTAGAGGACAATATAAAGAAGCTCTCGACCAGGAGCGACCGTGCATTCAATCATCCGGTACATTCTTTACTTGAAACTATTCGCGTATGATCAATAGAATACAAATAGCTATTCTGTTGCCAGCTGCACCTACTTTGAATGTGCAAAGGATACCCGACTGTATTCCATACTATTTTTGAAAAACTACGAACGAAGCGAGTATTTGCAGATGGTTTCACCTGTGAACGGCGAGAAAATCGACTTCTTCTTCGACCTATCCAACAAACCCGAGGACATCAAATGCGTTGAAATAGATGTGAAGAGAAGCATCTGGTATGTTTTTTTCCAAAATCGATTTCTAGTTCGTGCATATTTTTGTATCTTTCACAATTTAAGGCACATTTCGCAGTATGTCCCCGAGATAAGGAAGGAGATCGAGAAGATCCTGGGCATCCGGAAGGTTGGTTACTATATGTTCGGATCAAAAGTGCTCTGTTAAGCTGCGTGTCTACGACGACCTGGCCGACGTCGATCTGTCGGACTACAGGGGACGCATGGGAGACGTCGTGGCCATGGTCAACACCATCGTCGAAGACTACCGTCAAGGCGTAAGCTTTCCTTCAAATTTCGATGCTTGCAAAGAAAGTAATCGAAGTCTTGGATGTTTTTAGCTAACGCATTATCATTCAGATGGCTGGCAAGGGCCTGGGCGTTATTCATTCGCTGGATACTCCGGATTCCATCTGGAAGGGAAACCGAATGAGCACGGATCTCGCTGCCCACGTAATCTCTGGAGTCCTCAGCCGGTCAGTTCTCTCCCTCTACTTGCACTCGAACACTTCCTCCTTTCTCAACAACAAGGCCTTTCCAGAGTAATAGTCGATGGCACCTATCTCAACAAGACGTACAAAGGCTTCAGCAGCTGCGTAAGCACACATCATCTCCTTTCGGATTGTTATTTAACTCATGTTATATTTTCACTCCAGGTCTACGGCGAAACTTCGCTGATTCAGCTGGAAGAATTCGCAAGGGAGCTTGACCTCACCGAGGAGGTAAGCTGCCTCGCAATTATCCCTGTGAAATATTAATGTCAACCTCGCTTGCCCTTGAGGACGTCATCGTCGATCTCGGATCGGGCGTCGGCAACGTCTGCATGTTCTTCGCTGCCGCCTGCAACGTCAACAAGGTCGTGGGCATCGAGATCAACGAGACGCCCGCCAGGGTGGCAGATAAGGCACTCGTCGAGTTCAACAAGTGTGTCTTCCTCTTCCTCGGCCTTGAAACCAATGTAACGTCTAACTATTAGGGCAGTCAAGTGGTACGGCAAGAACTCGTCTCCCATCTACCTCGAACACGCGGACTTTACGCACCGGAGGTTCAAGGATTTCATAACCAAGGTACTTTTCCATTCTTAAGAATGTCAACATAGGGTTTTTAATAATGTTCTTGTATTGTCCAGGAGGCTACCCTCATATTCGTAAATAACTTCGCGTTCGACCAGAAGCTGACGAAGCGCATCTCGGACATGATTCGAGAGATTGAGCCTCGAGCCAATGGGCGCAAGGTTTCCTCATTCTGTTGTATTCTCTTCGCCATCATACTCTTTCTCTAGGTGCGCATTATCTCCACGAAGGCTTTCGCCTGCGTCACCGAAGACGGAGAAAAGGTGAACGAAGACCCGGAGACCGGGCGGAAGATGACCAGCCGAAGGAACCGCACGGAGATCAACAATCGGAGGGCCGAACTCCATGGTCTGTTACGGTCATTTGAGAGCCAATATAACTAAATCGATCACAAATTATTGCAACCCTCGGACCATCCTGAAGGGGCTTTATATCTAGAATTTTAATCAGTGATTTTCATGTTTATAATAATATACATATAGATCTGACGTGCATTCTGCAAGTGCGGAAGCTGAACAAGGTGACGGCCCTCAACTGCTCGTGGACGGGGAAGGAAGTCCACTTCTACATTCACACCCTCGACTGGAGCAAGGTCTGATCCCCCTCCCTCTCCCCCTTCATTATGAGTATTTGCAGCTCGAACGGTACTACAACAAACAACTCGAGCTAAAGAATATGGTGAAGAATGGCGAGAAGCCAGTAAAGGATATTGAGAAGAGCGTAAGTGTTGATCCTGTCCCGAAGTGAAAGAGACCTCTGAAATTACATCCTGATATTGCCTATGCCACTTATAGTTAAAAATGAATCATTAATGGACTGTTGCAGGACAACATTCTGACGGATTCGCTCGAGTCTTCGGATTCTGAAGAATAGTGAGTATACAAGAACGGGATATAATATAATCTCAATTTTAACTTTATTCTTAATTTTCACGTTTCATTGTACACGATAAATGTATATGCATATACCAGATAATGGTATCTATTCTTCAGCGCAGATGACAAGGGCGTCGTGAAGGAGAAGGGATACAACAAGGCCACCAAGGGAGGCAAGACGAAGGCTGTCAAGGTACATATAATATAATCAATCATTTAAAATGCCTCGTCACTTGCAAGGAAAACAACTAGGGAGAGATACGGCCCACTGGCTGGCATGTACATTGTTCATGGTAGCGACTGTTGAGAAATCACGAAATTTCCTACCACCAGGCATTTTCTTCCATCACTCCTCCCATTGTTTCTTATAATTATATTTGTACGCTGATATCTGGAATCCTTTCCAACAAGTTTCGCGCTCTATTCCACCGTCGCCGTATTGGATTTACGACAGAGGTACGGGTGATCGAGAGGGCGGGAGAATGCTAGGAGGGAGCGATCGATACTCGCCCCGCTTCCTTTCTCCGATGCAAGGGGTCTCTTCCCGCCCTCTCCGTCTCGGCTCTCGCTGTCTCCTCTCTCCGTCCACGCACCCATGCAGAGGAAACGGCAAACACGGCCGTGGCCCTGCCCCCCCC
>JACMIG010002378.1:0-15502 GCA_014805385.1 Levipalatum texanum | reverse complement strand
CAACTCGGCATGCAAAAGCATTCTCACGCATTCGTGTTCGGGGTGCTTTAAAATCAATGCGAAACCTGGCTCCCCTTGTATTAAGGGGCTTTAGAGTGAAATACTCCGTCAAGGATCCCGAAAGGCAGTGATCTCCGAATATCATTCGTCTTGTTTGAACCGTTGTCTCCCTCTCTCGAATTGGACTGTAGGCCTCGGCTGGAGCAGCAGTTTGAGGGAGTGGGGATGATGGGGATTCTGTAGCTTCTACTTCACTTGCAAGACAGATCTTTGTTGAACTATTCTCCCTGTCTTCTCGAGTGGACTGAAGGCCTTGTGATTGTCTGGTCCATGGGTCAGCAGTTCACTGAGGAGGGCGGGGAGGAGGGGAGACTCTAATTTCCACTGTACTCGTTGATATGCCTCCATCTTACATACATACATACATACATTTATCACGTTGGGGTTAACGTGGGTCGTGAGGGTCGGAAATGGGGAAAGTGAAGTCAAATGAACGCTGCGCAGTTAGCCAATATATTCAATCGCATATTTATGAAGTTCAGCGCGATTTGTAATATTCATATTTTTCTTCAAGACATTAGTTAATATCGTTCCAACTCGGCATGCAAAAGCATTCTCACGCATTCGTGTTCGGGGTGCTTTAAAATCAATGCGAAACCTGGCTCCCCTTGTATTAAGGGGCTTTAGAGTGATCTTGATTCTATGGACAAAATAGAGAGAGGATAAAGAAATATCGGATATGTATAAAAACGCGTCTCATTCGCTCTATTTGTTTACATTAAACAGGAACAAGGAGAAGCGAACGGTCTGATGTGAGTGTAATGGAAGGAGTGTACGAGCACTGGACACAGGGATGAACAACTTATTTCCAGTCTGCGAGGGAGAGGGCGGGTCAGAGGGCACGTGATTGATGACATTCCCATCTTCCTCGTGCTCTCTGATGCGGACACTTCAATAATCACACATCACACTTCTAGCTGACCCTCCCACGTTTTCATCTCCACTATTTTATCCACGCACAGCTGACAAAGATACATAGAGCCCGTGTTTCAAGCAGTTCACTGGCCAATGACCACTGATCATCGGCACAAAGTCATCGACTCATGCAATTACATCGACAATCGCTCCGATCAGTTGGGTAGTAGTGCAGAGTTTGATCAGAACTTCGCCCTTATTGTTAGATGCGAATCTCTCCACAGCATCTGACCCGATATGACCCTTAGGGAATCGAAAACAACGGAGAGAGGACACTCGAAACGGAATGCAAAAAGGACAACCTTTTTTTGAAACCGAGTTGCTCCTCTCGGCCGCGGAAACTTCAGTAATCACACATCACACATCTCGGTGGCTCCCCGCCGTTTCCATCTCTACGTATTGACACCCAAGCACAGCTGACGGAGAAACAGAGCCCCCAACTTGACACAATTGGGAAAACACGTCGGAATGGTTGTCTGGGACTCTTCCTGAACTAACAACGGTGGTCAACCGAAGATGGGTGAGCAACCACATGCATCTGTGTAGGTTTGGATATTTCGGAGGATGTCTTCTGCTCTCTCGAGTCATGAACAAGGCAACTTTAACAAAAAAAATTAAATTGGTTACCGTAGGCCAGCCCGAACCACAAACCCACGAATCTTCCCGACAACCTCTTTAAACTTGCCGTGCGGAACGACCAGCGAGACGAGGCCGAGTTTGTGAGAATCGCTAAGGAGCACTTTGAATCTCTTCCATATCTCGAAATTGGATGCCAGTGTTTTTGTAATTTCAAACTCTATTTGCTTTTGAACTTGAACCGATGATTATTGCATAGAGCGCGTGAAAGATTTGATGAGCGTAAGGAATGCTTGTGACACTTTCCCATGCAGCTTCTTCATCGTCTTTGCCTCGCGGGCCTACCTCCCTTCGCTCTAGTTCAAGAGGGGACATCTCTTCCAGCTCAATAAGTGCTCCTTGGTTCTGCCAGTTTCCGAAATTTCCTTGATTGCTTCCAATACCGAATCCTTCTTGGCTTTGCCCGCCTCCAAAACCTTCTTGATTTTGTCCGTTTTCGGAACCTCCTTGGTTGCTTCCACTTGCGCTGTCGGTCTTGTTCACCAGAGGCGCGAGGTCAGGGCGGACCGCTGCAACATTGTTTAGAATAAGTGTTTGCAATAATGATTCGGACCTGGTAGAAATAATGAAGTTGCCGTAGACACGAGGATGAGGACAAGGAGACGGCGCACCATTGTCGAAGCTGCGAGCGGACTGACAAAGGCAAGCTTTCTCGTCAGCGATGATCCGGATATTTAACCCAGCACCATCGTCATCCTTCGTATTCGCAGTCTCGTACATGTGCCGTGTCTCTCGTTAATTGAAATTGATGTTGCAGCTGTATCACCGAGAAGTAGGAGCCCCTTCACAGTGGTCGAGATGGCCCAAACACGTTATGAGTGCACAGCTGCGAGAGGCAGTTCTGACACATTACTCTTGAGAGGAAGCACCTATGTATGGCACAGCTGGGTAACAAGATCCGGAGAATCCGCTGGTCTGGGTGGTTGGAGCATCCGAATGAAGAAAAGCAGAAAATGTGCAAAGGCTTGGACCGTCGCTGAAAACAAGAATTTAACAACAAAAATCGTATGCATGTTTTTTCATCAGATGGGGACTTCGGGCACTTTTGGACATACTGTTTTTAGTAGTTTAGTCGAAAGAGCTCGAAAAATGCTGTCGAATAATACCAAAATCTATATTCACGGAAAAAAAAATAAAAAAGCACCACAGAACTTCGAAAAGACTTGTGCTCGTTAGCAGTCAGTGCCGTTTGTATCTTTCAGGAGAAAAGGTATCTAGGCTTGAAATTTGGCATGCTAGTTGATCCTAGATTCCAATCGAACTATGCAAAAAATGAGCCGTAGATTCCTTATTAGCTCTGAGATATGAGAGGCAGATTTTTTCCGGACACAAGTTTATTGCAGACCTTTCAAGGCCAAAGTATGAATCAAGTTCAATATTCCATACATACATTTTTTCGGGTGTTCGTGCACACAGTAGTCTAAGTCTTAGACCATTAGCCTGAAACCTTTACCGTTTACTTATGTATTCATACTTATTCGTCTAGAAATCTCTTCAATCGCTTTTGGCCGAACCCTTGCAAGCTTAAACAAAACGATAGCACGAAATGTTAGGTCAGATGTCCTATAGCATTCATGATAACATACATCGGCCTTCTGCCGGATGATATAGAAGAGAAAGGCGTTGAGACCAATGGCGATCGGCGACGATGTCCAGGCCACCAGTCGAAGCGCTCGAACGTAAGCTGCCATAGAGAGAATGAAACGAAGACGTTCGTATCCTGTTCCCTGAGGATTAAATACAATTCATACCCCCCCCCCATATTGTGCACGCACTTTATTCAGCGGAAAGTCGCGTTGGTCGATTCTCAGGAACAAACGGCTTCGTGTGATATTATGTGTTCTCATAACACTTCAAAAGAAGTCCGAGATTTGTGCCAAGGTCTTTTTCACTGACAAGATACAAAAGTAACATTCGCAGAATTTTCGGTTGAACCATTGTTCCCAACATTATTTTCCGAAACTGTAAGCACGAGTAGGCTTATATTTCTCAGTATTTCTCAGCGGTTGGAACTAATTAATTTGGAATCGAAATTATGCATTCATCAACAGAGATATTTCTTTTCATCAGAAACGAAACGAAAATGTGCGAAATTGTGGTCATAGCGATGAATACGACCATTCTGTATAGGGCGAGAGTTGAACATAGAGAGCTTCGATGATTTTCGATTGAAATATCGCGTTGGAGGAATGTAACTTTGATATGACATGGGAACGCAACAGAATAACGTTTCCTTTGTTTCCTTTTTTCTAATGGTGGTAGACTGAGATAGACAGACTGAGATTGAGATATTGACAAAAGATATACAGAGCACCAGAGCTCTGCGAAATCGAAAGTACAGTTTGCAAATTCTCAGTTCAAATTTTACCTATTCAAGATCAGTTTCATAATCAGTGTGAATAAAAAGGAAATTTTACAGAGCAGACAAACAAACTGCGCGTAGGACGATCGATTCACCATTATTTTAGAAAAACAGCGGTGTCAACCTGATCTCGCAATCGATCAGCATCGCGTGCTCAGTTTTCGCTTTGGCTGAGATGGGTTACGTGCCGGTTGGTATTTATGTGTATAGTGACTATCGACTTTGCCCCTAAAGTATGAAGCCAGATGTTTAAGTGTTGGCTGTTCGCTTCACCGGGAATCTTTGTATTCGTTCCCGCATCTCCGATGGGGGCGTCGTTCGATCTCATGAAGGTTTGTGGAATTTTGTCCCCCGGGATCGTAAAGGTGTCATTTTCAATACTTCGAGCCGAAATGAGAAATTTCGGGTAGGCAAAATATTGACTTGTAAATCTTGTTTTGTCGGCTATCCAACTATATATGCATGTTAATATTTTGCAAGGAACCACAACGGAGTATTAAATTTTCCGATCTTTTTCTGCGGATTCATTGGAAAGTCACCACGTCTCCTGATCACAAGCGCTCTACTTTCAGCTATAAGATCGTTGCCCCCCCCCAATCACGAGTTTTGCAGAAATATTCACACCGTTGTGATTCTTGGCAAAACCTGTAGCGCGAAGCGAACTCAAAATGACAAAGTGGTTATTAGTTCAGCAAAATTTATTTCAGTTCTGCCATTACACGTGGGCCTTATCAATCATTACGGATCTTTCGCTCGTACTCATTAGTTTTCCTTACCGGTGTGCCCTCATAATACGGTAAGTAGTTATCGCTTGAACTTTCCTATCCGAAAATTCAGCCCGTGCTTTGGCGCGATAATAGAGCACTACCGACTCATTCACATCATTTCGGTCGTCTACGTGGTAAGGATCGAAATAACGAACCGAGACATCTAAAAATGTATAGCAAAGATCAAATTGGCCTGGTCTAGAGGGAACCCAGTCACCCAATCGCAAGCTGATACAATATCCCAGCCGCTTGCTTCTCTGGGTATATGGACTGTTTTCGAACGAACATTTAGGTAACACTCTTCGGAATTATCATGGTCTTATTCGATTCACCGGATTCCATGAGACCTGCTCTCCACGCTGCGCTCGCTTCCTCCAATCCCGATGTCAATTTTGACATCGACTTCTTCTTCGGCATCGGACGTGGGGTACGCATTTTCATATTAAATGAATTTTTGAGCATCTATCGACACTTTTCAGTTCATCAACACCCATGTTCTCCTTATGACTGCAAGCGGAATGATTATGGTGTTAGGAATTGAATTTGGAATCGCATTCTAGAGCGGATACTTGATTCATTCAATGATTAAGTCGCATAAATCGAGCGCAGCGACCAAACGTGCTCATGGAAAGACCTTGCGCCTGCTGATTGCACAGGTTTGTATGGACTTTCGGGATTCATGCCACCTCGGAATACACTCGGTCGCTAGGAACACACTTCAATCACCATGCCGTGTACCTTATTATCTAAAATGAAACTCGCAGAAACATTCATGACACGAAGCAGAAAAACAATGTTTTTGCGGAGTAATGGCAAGATGCCTTAAATAGCTGGGGTAATAGTGGCTATGCGGTTTGATGTGCCGCGGTTTAAAATTCGTTGAATTTCATTCCATAACAGAAATTCAGAGTGGTTACAGCTATTATCGCCGGCGATCTGCATCTTTATACCGGCGTCCATCGTCCTCGTCCACACGATGGGATTAATCGCTCTTGATGACGACTCAAATGCATTGGTGACATCTCTCATTTCGCACCGCTGACATATTCCATCTCAGAGCGTATTCCTGTCCAAGGGACTAATCTTCCCCTTTACCCTCTTCCCACTCGTCAATCCGCTGGTCATCATCGCGTACACGGACAGCTTCCGTCGATTTGCCCTCAGACAGCAGGAGTCAACGATGGTCGCAAGGGTGCGTGAGAAA
Source organism: Levipalatum texanum (assembly GCA_014805385.1). Taxonomy (NCBI): domain Eukaryota; kingdom Metazoa; phylum Nematoda; class Chromadorea; order Rhabditida; family Diplogasteridae; genus Levipalatum; species Levipalatum texanum. The sequence continues at coordinate 9,558 of JACMIG010002378.1, read as the reverse complement.
GAGAGTCCCATCGAATACCATGAAACACTATAGTTGGAGGAGGTATATGCCGAGATTTAGATAGACGACAAAATTGAACGGCTTGTTGGCCACAAATTTACACACCACTAAGTACTACAAATTTCGACCAACCAAATTTCAGAGCGTCGTTCAATCGATTGGGATGAACCGAGCTTCACATGCACATTGAATCTTGTTCCATGTTACATGAACATAATTGGCTTCTTTGATTTCCGCTATGTTTGACTTTTCCGCTTTTGGCATGCTATAATCGCCGCTGAACCGCAGGAGCAATTAGTGCCTAACGCACAAATTGCCAAGTTATGGAGTCTCGAAAACAATTTATTTCCTCCTAAAATGTGTATTTCTCTCGAATTGCGGCATGTTTAAAGTGGTACCTGATAAATTCGATCTATGGTTCTTTCTCACAGTTGGAATAGAGGACGGGCGCTATTCTCACAATCAGAGCAGAATGTGATCATTGCTTTTGCAGCGGGTGCAAAGCATAATTTAGCACTGGTTCGTAAGAAGTAAGAATTAAGAGGAGAGCTGGAATCATCTCGTGAAGAGGGAGCAGCCGTGTCTAGGCAGAGGTCGTGGTAGTAGCCACGGTGGTTCCTCTTACAGCTGAGGGGATATCGAACAAGATATATATTATATATTCTGTGGCACCAGCAGCACCAATTCGGTGGTTCCTCCTGCGGTAGTTCCAGTTGCTCCGGCACACCACATTCAATAACTGTGCAAATATAATGCCCCGAGCACGACCATGTTTTCAAATTTTAACATCCGGAACAACTTTCATAGAATACATATTATGATTTTTTGAACTTTTACTTCTGCTCGTATGTTTTCAACATTTATCAGAATTCTTGAAATTAATTGCGTGCCAACCTAATAGAATATAAAAATGTGTCGGAACTTGAAGCATATTTTATGTGCTCGTTCAAACGACTTATCGTCAAAATTACGAATACGTTATCAGAATGACCGTTGTCTTTGACATCGAATGGCTAGACAGGAGATAGGCGTAGCTTGTGCGGCTTAGGAACGTGCACATTGTAATAGATGGGCTCCAGGTCGACGGGCCCATCGAGAGGAGGTAGGAGGCGATAGTTCTAGATACAGAAATTGACAGGGATTCTCAACTTTGAGGATACCTGCAGAGTCGCCGTGATTCCAAGGAAGAGTTCAACGCGAGCCAGTCCCTCCCCGACGCACGAACGCTTACCGATACCGAAAGAGATGGAACGCTCAACGATTTCCTGAAATAACGGTCTTACTTCCAATCTTCCACATAGTTTCCCAGATCACGAGCTACGTTGATGAAGGATAAGTATTGTAAGACTATGTATGTTAGAAATGGTCATGTTGATAAAATATCACCTTCCGCAGCGTGACGCCATCCGCCTCGATATACCGATCGGGATTGAATTCTATCTGGTGCAGGTCGATGTTAACCAGCGTGTCCTTCGAAATCGGGAAGTCCTACAATTTATCAGCTGGTTGCTTTGCCTGGAGACCCAATGCTCCGGAAAATGACAACAACTGATAGTATGAGGGGCGGATTATCATCGCACTCCTCATCTAATCACCGCGATGTGCGTATCCACAGTTGCGCGCCGGAAATTATGCCAGACGATCGATCCGATATTGGCGCGCCGCTGGACTTCGTGAATCGTTGCGATCGTGTACGGCATGTGAACCTGAATCTCGGTAGATCAAGCGATCATATCCCCTCGAACTCGGTCGTCTAAGGCAGCCGATCGCGTCCAACTACGCGGAAGATTTCCTCACGGACGCAATCCTGAAAATGTGAGTACGCAACATGAAACTTTAACTGCACTTTCAAGCAAAAAGTGAAGCGGAATTTCAGGCTAGGTTACTGCAGTTGTACCTGAACGTCCAGATGTGCAGTCAAGTAAAGTGTGATCCACCGGAGGGTAGTCGACGTTGATTCCTGTCCGGCGAGGAAGAGATTCGTGCAGCTGTTGACGAGTTGGCCGTAGCTGGAAAGAAAATTGACAGTATAAGATATGAAAGTATATTCAGTACCGGCGAAAAATGTTCGCACAAATCGGTTTTTTAATCGGCCAGATTGCGCCGCGCATTGCGAAGATATGAATAAAAATGTGTGAGCATTTTTCAGTCAAGTAAAGTCTGATCCTTTTCACTTTTCACCGATACTGTATTGTGCAGAACCCACGGGGTGCCAACATTTTCTTCGAAACTAATTTTGACGTCAAGTTGGCATTGTCCTTTCCGCGCCGCAGGTATGCGTGGACGTATGTCGCCGCTTCTTCAGAGGTGTCTGAATCAAAGAATCTCACGTAAAGATCGAAGTGTTCATCGTTGGAGAAGAAGTATAATAGTTTGATTGAGTTATATACCAGGCATGGCGATGGCCTCGTCGACCTTCTTGACGATGTACGATTGGAGTTTGTCCCAGTTATGCCTGTAGAAGGCGCTTTCTTTGAGGAAAGGCACATGCTTCAGCCATGGATACAGCATGGCGGCAAAGAAGAGAGGAGTACTGCAAGGGGGATTCTGACTGGGAGATCGAAGTAGTCGAACTTAGCAGCATCGTCGAACATCTTCTCTACACCGTGCACAAAATCGAGCAACTCGCCGCAGTCGTCGTATTTACAAGTTATTGGCATTATTCAAACTGAAAACAAACTCATCTCTCTATAATCCCGCATTCGTTTTAGAATAGACCGTATTTAACCAACTTGTGCGTGTATCCAAACAGCGTCTAGATTATGACGTTGGCGACGAGAAGCTGTGCAGTTCAGTTGTAATTATTTAAACAAATATGTCTTGTATTACTCACATGCATCGGGTTTTTGAGATCGCAGCGATCAAGATCCTGCGTTTTCAGGAACTGCAGATATTCCGTGATGGACAGTTTGACCTGAAAGCGCAAGATTGACAGATCATGATACAGCGTCACCTTCTCCTCCATGAGGTTCTTTCCCATGCCGAAGTCCCGTAGAATGGATAGAGCCACGCGCCTCTGCTCTTTCCATGAGTCGCCATTGGCCAGTGTTATGCCTAAAGCCTCAAATACCCTTCCAGAGCGCATTCCAAACAGTACCTCCATTTGGAATGAAGCTGAACATGTCCGCCATTGAAGACTGCATGCGTCCCGAGAAGTCGTCACCTATAATGTTTATTTATATTTACATCGTTCCTAGGATTAATAAAGTTAAAATATTCGGATTTTTGTAGTTATTCCTCAAACTGACCGTGTCCCACCATCGCTGACTTCAGAGTCTCAAAATCGCAGATATTGACAACGGGAAAAGGAAGGTGGATCGTGAAGAACTTTCCAAATGTCTTGGAAAGCCTCTCCAAGTCGAGGTGCAGCATGGGAGGATGGAGCTGAAAATTTGTGTTTCATTGCTGGAAGTTTTTGACCAAAGTTTTCTTTCGCGTTGTAAAGCCTACGATGACGAATTTTCAGAAAGAATGAGACTGACTTCTGTGCCGACATTGCCGACGAGCGGATAGGGCTTAGGGCCGGGCGGGAGCTTGGCGAGTCTGTCGCGATTGATGAAGATGTAAACCTCCCGTATGGCCTGGCCGAGTAAATCGTGAATCAGAAATCGGGTTCAAGTTACAATGATAATGAAGCCGCAGATCCCGGCAAACAGTGCGGATATCGTGCTCTTCCTGCCACTGGCGAACGAGGCATACAGGATCCATGCTGATGAAGTCTTATTGTCAGCTGCACGAAACTTTAACATCCTCACCGCTGAATACCGTAAGCAGTCCGGCGATAAGCATGATTGCTCACAGACACGAGCGGGGACTGAACGTGATGTGTCCGAAGATGGAATAAATACATCGCCGACTGTGACTTTTATTGCGTCGTTAATCTCGACTTCATGTCCCTGTTGTTTCCTTATGCGTGTAGTGTGAAGGCTACAGACGCAACATGTGAACTGTGCTACATGCTGTTATCCGAGCCCATTAAAGAAGATTAGGAATAATGTGGAAGAGAAAGGACGACACTTCAATAATATTGTGTTAGACACCACCGATCAAGAAAGTGACGCGTGTTGCCATTTTATGATCTTCTTAAATTGAGTTCGCACCAAGTCCTTGAAATTATCTGACTTATACAACGCCTTCGTTTTACTTTGATAATCAGATATTTAAAAACACGAGATAAAAATTTCGCATTGAGCAAGACGTGCGTCCTCGTACGGAACGGCCGTTATGACGTCTCTGCGAACGATAACGCAACAGTCCATGGTCGAATTTGATAAACGCAATACTTATCCCGACACCCTCTTAATGTACCACCCTACTTTTAAGACCCTCCTCACCTAGATGTGTCCCCTAACCTCCGTGCACAGTGTGCGGTTCCGCTGAGCAGGGCGCTTTCTACGGAATAAACTCCTGTCGCACCTGAGCTACCTTCGTCAATCGTTTTCTCCGATTAAAGCGTGTCGGCCTCTGCAGAAGGGAAGAGCAATCTGCCATTTCCAAGTGTCAGTTTTTTCCTACATAAATCTCTCCTATCTCATGGCCAGGCCTAATATCGACGACGCAATTATTTGAGCAGCGCTTTGAGGAAGAGGATCTTCAAGGAACTACACGTCTACTTCGGGTTCACTACGATGAATAGCGAGAATACAATGGATTATTGAGGAGGACCATGGGATTAGACAACTATGCATCGAGGATCGGGGATCTTGTCGCTGTCATATCGGCTCTCAGGATGATCTGCAAAAGACGCAAGAGGTCATGACCCCGATCATCACGCTTAATCACTTCGGCAACGGTTCATTCCTACATTATCTTTTGCACGAATAAACGAGGTGTTCGTGTATCATTAGCATAACTGGTAATTTCTGTGGCAGTGACTGGATGAAGGAAAGTACATTTCGCCGATGAAGGACGCCGTCATGTAATAGCCCTGAGGGAAGGGAAGAGGGCCTGATCTCATGTAATCAGCTCAAGAGTAAACAGAAAGAAGAGAGTAAAAGAAGCACAGATGTAAGCAGACAATCAAGTGATGAAGGCCACGAGCAAAGAGCAACGTGCGGAAGTGTAGTCCGAATATATCATGCGCACACTTTGCCACGGACGTTCTTGGCAATAATATTTATGTTGGCGAGTTAATCCTACAGAAATATATCGATGACAGTATTACTTTCAGAAACCATATTAGCGGTTTGCTTCTGGAATCAGTATTGTGCCGCACCCCAACCTTGGCAATTGGCGTTCCGAAATCACGTAGAACGGACTGCCCAAAAAGGGCGCTCTTTCGCACTGGAGCGCGAAGTATAGCCATGGGGCGCGTTCTATCACAGCGGATGGCTATACTTCGCGCTACACAGCGAAAGCGCGCACTTTTTGCGCAGTCCGTTCTACGCGATATCGGAAAGCTTCGCGAAAAGGCAACATATCAGCCCGTCCATGTCCACCTAATCTACGCTTTGAAATTACACACCGGTCACTGTACTCATTTCATTAAATGTGAAGGTGAAAGGGGGAAGGTAATGGAGGGAATGAATAACGAATGGGAGGAGGCAACAATCGATCTCACGCGTGGTTGACCCATTTGTACTGATCGTCCACCGTCTTCTCCTTCGTTTCCATGTGCGAGTACGTTGAGTAGATCTGAGCGACAGATTTCCATTTTCAACAGAATTTTCTCAATCTCATAGTTCATGGCATTAGAAAGCAAATATGGATCCCTTTTGATGCCTTCAAAAATGACGATTAAACGCAAAAAATGAACCTTCTGATCCGTGGAGCGGGGGATGAGACTGGTCGGACGTCCCCACACCTGGTCACCGTACATCACCACATCATCGACTGAATGACGGTTGGGTTATGGTGGATCGGGGGGAAACGGAATTCGTTACCGGTACTCCACCCGGAGACGATGCGCTTGCCCTCGGGTTCGATGTCTGTATTGAGGTCCGTCAGGAAGCTGGAATCATAGTTAATTATGGGCTCTGATTACATTTTTTTTCGTGTTGGAAATAAGTTCTTAAAAAGTAATAGTAGTTACGCGGAGTATTTGGGTCCGTCACACGGCCACTGCAGAATCGCGAGTCCGCAGTCGAGGACGTTGAGACCGCAAGAGTCACCAGGCCATAGGCCGTTCTTCAATATCATTGACTTTGATTTGCTGCTGTTTCCGAACTTCACGTGTATATACTATTGTGCGGAATCCACGGGGTACCAATATTTCCCCTAATGACTGCTACTCACAGAAAGATCGGAAAAATATTGGCCCCACATGGAGTTCTGCTCAATACGATTAGATGTAAGGTTATCGAATGGAATCCATGAGTAAATTTTTTCTAAATAAGGCACATCGATCATCCACGGAATGAACAAGGAATCGCAAGGTTATAAATAATTTGGAGGCATTTAAATGAACCTGCTGATTGCAGGTCCCTGCGGCCGCTCCGACGCCCTCGCAGTTGCAGAGGCCGTAGTTGCCACCTCAGTTAAGCTCCCATTTGGGACATTCACAATCTTACCAGACAATCCCACAAATACGTCGACGTACGCGAGTCGCGTGCCGACGTTGCAATTGCCTTTCAACAATGTTCATAATCTTTGTGCGGATATTCACCATCGGGTGCCGCGATCTTGCCTCCCTTGACGGCCTTGCGCCCGAGAGTGACGCCGAGAGAATGGGTCACGATGCTGACCATCGAAGCTCCCGTGTATGCCTTGACGGCCTGAGATCATAGAGTCAATAATCGTTCATTTTTATTCATGGTTAATATCATTAATAGTACCTCGATAAATCGCCGCAGCCTCGTGACGGTCGCACAGCTATGAGTGCGCGTGGAGGCATTGAGTGCGTTCGTGTCTCCATAGGAGGTGGCGTACAGCTCGGCCTATGTGTTGTTTTTTTAGATCAGCTTTGATTTAACGGCTAGCAGAATCAACTTCACTTTCACTTCATTCAAAGCTGCTCCTATTGTCGGCGGAATATTCGTTCCGGACTGTACGCTCTTCGCCCTGAGATCTCTCTCCACTGTTCTCTCATTTCTCTAACCGCCAGACAACGAGAGAACAGAGGAGAGAGATCACAGCGCGATGAGCGTACAGTCCGGAATGTTTATTCCGCCAACAATACTGAAAGGTCAGTACTGCGCGCTGCACCGAGGAAGTCAGTGATTTTTTCTACGGTAATTAAAAGGGGTATCAGGGCCCTTTTAAACAATTCACATTTACAGTACGGTCATCTGTTGAGGGCAACACTCGTGTTCTTTTCCAGCAAGTCAGATCGTTATATCGAAGGAACAAGGTCCCACACACACCGCAGTATAGCCCTCCCTTTGGAAGAAGTCGATGGAGTTATCCCATCCTGCGAGAGTGTCGGAGGTGCGGAGGGCGGCATCCGAATTGCCGTGGATGAAAATGACCGGTGTCTTGGTCACCTGTCATGCATGATTTAAAACGCAACAGAAGCGGACATCGTGGACTAATTCTTGAAACGGTATAAAAATGAATGCAGACACCTTCTGGTCGTCGCTGACTTTGCCGCCGTAGGATCCCTGTGTCGCCTGGTCGATACGTGCGAACTCATCTGCACTGTAGCCGTTGCTGTAATGTGCGGGATTAATGCCGCTAAGCATCCGGAGGCATACTGATTTGTGATGTTAGGTTAGCGGGGGCATTGGAGAATATTGCCGAACAGTAGATATAGGTGAGCCCAAATCAGGCAATCCCACAGCAGCATCAGAAAAGTCAACAAGCTGGAAAATCATAGTAGCCAAAGTTTATGCTTTCCCCATGCTACTGTCCGACGTGCCGGCCCTGAGCTGTTCTATCTCGCGCTCTACACCCGACTTTAATTCATGCAGGCAACCAATAGTAATGAAGACATGTAACATGTCCAAATACTTTTGGCCTGCAGTGTAATTCAGATATTCCGAGCTGGGCGTACAACCACTGTAGATCAAAAGGGACATTTTTCACAATAGATTGTTATCATTGGGAAATATGTGCTATTTCGGTGTATAAAATACACCGAATCTTCGTCTATACGAGATTAGACAGTATTTTGTGGGCCGAATTCCCGGTTAAGCACACGGTAAAAAATTACGAGCTGAGATGCTAACCTTGCCAGCCAGTTCTGGAAGTGCACCGTGAGTGGCCCAGTGATTTTGAAGGCACTGGTGAGGGAGAGCAGAAGAACGACGCAAGTTGCCCTGGTTATCATCACCAAGCTGTGTACAACTAAAATAACGCGACTTAAATACAGCCGAGATTAGAACTACGGTGGAATTTGACCATGAGCGTTTGACACTTTGCTCGTGCTGATCGTCATTCTTTCCTCGGAGAAAGCTCTTTTAAGCTCAGATAAGAATTGGCTGCAGCATGTTTGCCACATGGTAATTTCGTGCTATGACTTCATTTCATCGAAGCTGCATCGGGTGAGGAAACCCTGCATGTGACCTTGTAGGAGAGAAGGCGCCGGTTCGGAAGGAATAGACATCGTACAATCTCCTAGACTCTTTCAGATACATATCTTTGCAATGCTGCAAGATGCTTACTCACAACACGTGCTTATCAAAACACATCATAGATCTCTAGCAAACTGTGCAGAAAAACGAGCTCCATGTGTTCCCCCTGAAATTTCACGATTCAGATAATTATTTTACTAGCGAAATCCATAGCATTGATAAATGATCTTTCCGAGTTTATTATTTGAGCACTTTATTATTTGAGCGACTTCTGAAATTATTGATCTGTCAACCATAATATCCATTCAATTTCGTATGCCAATTTTGTTATCTCACGAACTCATGATGAATGGAAAGAAGGCATGTTATGCTTTTTCGGAAGCCTAATGTTGATCACTTGTGTTCGAATCCGAATAATTGTTTAATACGCCCGTTGCAAAGTGTGCGAATGATGACTAAGACTATGCATCCGCACGCAACCGAGAATGACTATGGTCTGAGATCAAAGAGGTCGGCGCCTGATATTTCAGATCGTCCTTCAACTCAGTTCACCCTATCCGCGATCTTCGAGACGTGGACGTTCCGCGCTCGCGCGACCCAAGGCGCGCGATTTTCGCGCTTCCGGGAAGCTTGAGGTGCACTTTTTGGACCAACGGTTACAGCGGCGCTGCGATACAAACGCGCCGGGTTGACATGGAGTGAGGAATTCCGCACCCTTCCCTCAATTCCTCTCTACTTGAAAATGTGAGCCCGAGGACAGCGTGCGTGAGTATATTGCGTAACACATGTCTATTCATTATCGGATAAAACAAACATTTATTTTGATAAACCCCTGCACTTTTGTATGCCAATAACAGAAAGTACGTATCGGACAGCCCAGAAGGGATATCGTAGAAACAAGCCATGCAACCCATTACTTTCAACAATTGTGTGCGTGTTATTGCAAAGAGCCACAAGGATGCATAAAAATTTCCGATCTTTCTCTGCATAGAACCCGAATAATCTACCAGTTTCCCGCGGAGATTTCGCAGGAACTAGCTGTATCCCCCACGTCCCACCCATGAAAGGAAAAGAGGACTCAGTAAGGAGAACATTGCACAAATGACAT
>JACMIG010002377.1:0-15502 GCA_014805385.1 Levipalatum texanum | reverse complement strand
AGCCATTGCAGATTTTAGCCATTGCATATTTTTGCCATTGTAGATTTTAGCCATTGTAGATTTTAGCCATTGTAGATTTTAGCCATTGTAGATTTTAGCCATTGCAGATTTTAGCCATTGCAGATTTTAGCCATTGTAGATTTGAATTGAGCGCCAGGAAACGAGAATTGAGCATTTCTGGTGGCCAGGAAACTAGAACTGAGCATTTCTGCTGGCCAGGCAACTAGAATAGAGCAATTCTGCTGGCCAGGAAACGAGAATAGAGCAATTCTGCTGGCCAGGAAACGAGAATTGAGCAATTCTGCTAGCCAGGAAACTAGAATTGAGCAATTCTTTCATGAATCTCATGACAGTCATGACTCTCATGAGTGTCATGACTGTCATGACTGTCATGACTCTCAACTGCCACGTAATAGAAACGATTGCGCATAAGAAACCTGCGTATTCTGACATCGACCACTTCAGGTACATTCCACGCAAGGCCACAAATAGTATCCATGAAGCGAGCAAAAGAAATTCCAGGCCAAAACAAGGGGGCGGGATTCGAACCCCCGACTTCACCCCCCGAATACGACTATCTGAGAACCGCTGTTTATCCACTACATCTGTGAAATAGAAAATAGATGGAACGCGTGCGGTCGCGTCGCGTGCCACGTCATCATTTTTATCGAGTCGTCTCCGACGCAGTTTTCTATTCAATTCTTGCCAGCTTATTGTGCTCTCTCTTCTCCCCAATTATTCGTTTGTGCTTCCACGCACTACTCTTTATTTGTGTCAACTGGTTATGATCGCATTCTCGTAATAAACCTGCTTTATTACTTACCGTGTTTATTTCACACCACCCAGACACAACAGTGGCGATCAGGATTATTTCCCGAGCAGCGTCAAGTTGTGGGTGTTTTCGCGAATTGTTCCAGTCTATCCTGTCTGTTTCTCAGTATTCCAACTGAGATATCACGTGGCGTCCCCGTTTATTCCTCACGGGTGCCCTCCGATCTTGCCGTGAAGAAAGAAGACTGTGCTTTGTGGTTCTGTCCCCGCCTGAAGATTATTGATTGATTTGCCGGTGGCAATCAATTGATTTCGTCATTATTGATTGATTAGCCGGTGGCTATCGATTAATAGCGTGTTCCGCTATAATGACGGAGGGAAGTGAGCCTAATGCTACGCAGCTAATGGCAACGATGATGCAAATCATCCAGAACCAGAAGACAGAGATGGAGCGACTAGCCAGTGAGGCTGACGCCCGTGCTGATGCACAGAAGACAGAACTGGAAGCTCGTGTCGAAGCCCAGAGGGCAGAGACCGAAGCGTTGAAAGCATTAATTACCAAGCTTTCTGAGAACAATTCGACTACGGAAACATCCAGTCAGGATCAATTTTCGATCAGCGCCCTCGAGAGTCGTATTCAGACTTTCGAATATTCCCCCGACGAAGACAAGACCTTCGAAGTGTGGTGGGATAGGCACACTGACATATTCTCGGAAGACCTCCAACATTGGGATGATGTAAGGAAGGTGCGATTATTGCTACGGCATGTCAGCGCTTCCGTGGAACGACAACTAACGGATGCTCTCGCACCGAAGAAACCTTCCGAAATGCAACTTGAAGAAGTAGTGAACCACCTGAAGAAGATGTTCGGCGACGCAACATCGATATTCGACAAGAGAAGACGCATGCTCGACATTCGAATGTCGAAGGACGGCATCGAGGACATCAAGATCCTCGCTTCCAAGATCAACCGAGCTGTAACAAGTGCTCAGTTCGACAACATCAAAGTGGACGAAATGAAGTGTCTTCTTTTCCTCCACGCCCTCGACCTTCCACGGTACCCGGACATTCATCTGAAGATGTTGGATGTCGCTGAGAAGAAGGGTGATGCGGTGACCTTGGATGACCTCTTATCCATCTATGATCGATATACCCAACTCAAGAGGGAATCGAATGCTGTCACAGAGCACAGCAAAGGAGTCAACGCTCTCTACAAGGCTAAGGGCAAGGAACGGTTTACGAAGAAGGACCAGCCCAAGACGCCGAAGCAGACACAACAGTCTAACAAGTGTGGCCGATGTGGCAGTGAAGAACACAAAGGCAATGATTGTTGGTACAAGGACAAGGAGTGCCGCAGTTGTAACAATATCGGTCACAAGGCATCCTACTGCCGTGGCGGCAAGAAAGATCGGTGAAGATGATCACCATTAACAACATTGCGACTCCCAACTATCGCGTTCCCGTAATCATCAATGGATACAAGCTGGACATGCAGATAGACACCGGCGCCGAAATTTCACTGATCAGTGAATCTACATGGAAGAAGATTGGCAAGCCAGAATGCACTACTTCTGATTGTCAACCCGTGTGCGCCAACGTCAACCGACTTCACCCCCCGAATACTCTCTTATCCCCACTGCGCTATCACTGACACTTTATTTCTTGTCGGAAAACCCCAAAAGAGCAAGTAAAAGAGTACGCATGGCAAAGCACGAGGGCGCGATCCGAACCCCCGACCCTCCCACCGTGGTCATCCCATAACTCCACTATGCCACGTCGGACGCCGAAAATGGATATCGTAATCGTGTTCCTCGGGCCCGATTACCCTTAGGACCGAATTTGGGCCCCACACGGCAAACGGTGGTTTTTCGTTGGCTGTGTCAAGAAAGTTGTGTCAGGAAGTTATCTGGCTTGTGGCAGCCAGCTACTCCATCACGCCGACTTGTGAGAGGAAGTCGTTCCACTGCAACATGCCATTCAAGATGCTCCAAACGGCATCAGCGCCATTCAAAAAGAAAACAAAACCGTCAAGACAACATTAGAACGCGGTAGGATTCGAACCACACTCGCCACGTAATAGAACCGATTGCGCGTAATGGAACCGAGATGATGAAGGACCTACGTATTCTGACATCGACCACATTTCGCAGTTTGCAAACCGGCTTTGAATCTCCCTGAATTCCACAATCAATAGGAATTCCACAACATTTCTGAAGCCTCGAAGATGTAGTTTCGACCCAGCATTTGGAATGTTACTGCCATCAGGACATCGAGGTGTCGTGAATGAGATAAAGAAACGTGGGGGTAAAAAGTACCCGGAGTTCCAATTTCGATTTTTTCTTGATGCAGCAGCACATGGAGGAGAAGAAGAAGACAATGAAGAGGAGAAGCGACCGTCTGAGACGATGGAAGATAATGTATTGGTTCGCACCACAGAACTTATGAATTGTTCCGCGCGCACACTGTCGTTAGCAATTACTAATTGCGAAACTGCAAAAAGTGGAGCACCGCGAGTTGGAGCGCGCTTTTTGGAGGCCGTGTTTTATCAACCACTTTTGAACGATCTATATCGTGCAGAACCCACGGGGTGACAATATTATTTTCCGAAACTCATTCGTATTGAGCGACATTACTACTGAAATGAGTACTTTGCATTATGTAGTTGGAATGTGGGTGGTCCCAGCCTGCTCCAGCGTATCTCGCCGGTGAGCAACTGGTAGATCAAACGGTCGCTAAGCGCAGGAAGGTCGGAAGAATATTGTCACCCCGTGGGTTCATCACAATATAAATAACGCAAATGAGTGGAACTTCTGTTGTTTTTTCTGTTTTGGTTGTATTACAATGCGAAGTTTGTTGCCTTTGCTCGTATCCACAGTATTTACACTTGCAATCCTCACAGTCATCAACAACATGATAAATGGAGCAGTTTCAGTCATGGGATAATAGCAGATCAATCGAAAAAGTGACACAGTCTCAAGCTAAACATGCCTCGATTGCGTTCTAAAACATTGTCGAAAACACAAAAAGGCGTGAATTCTCACGATGAGTATGCGGAGCTGGACACAGTGCATTTCATACCCAAAATGAACATCAAAAAGGTTCGCGCCATTGAACCAACATCGGAACGGAATTGATTGCAGCTTTCAATTTTGGGCTACGCGTCGAAAAAAGTTCGTAGCATCGATGGGAGATTCTCATGCACTCTGGTTCATCTCGAAGTAGAGTCCCTTCTTCTGCATCAGCTCCGCGTGCGTTCCGTCCTCTTGGACGGAGCCATCAACAAGAACGAGGATTCGATCGACGTTGCGAATGGTCGACAAGCGGTGGGCTACTGCAAACGGAATGTCTTTGAATCCAGTTTGTGCAATATTTCGGTGATTTACAGGCGTCAGGCGAAAGTGCAAGTGCACTTTGGCCTGTGTCTGGAAAATAGGGCACTTTTGCCACAATTGCCCCAGCTGTTTTACGGACGCGGAATGTTGCTCCTACTCCTTCTTTAAACTCAAAAAGGAAATAAACATTTTTTTAAAAAAAACTTGCTCTGGATGCATGTACACAGCTTGCTGGCCTTCTCTAATGCAGCCTGCACCGCCTGCAATGTGGCCGTCTTCTCCTTACCCTCCTTTGTATAATCGGGGGGAAGCAGTTTCGCTCCTACGCCCTCCATTATCTCTAACCTTCCAAGCAACGAGAACCCTCGTTTTCAATGGAGAGAGAACAGTCGCGTACGGAACGGAGATATTAGACGCTTATTGATGGCCGATTATATCTACCTTCTCCGACACAGTATCCAGGGCGGCCGTGGCCTCGTCGAGCAGCAGAACCGCCGGTTCCCTGAGGGGGTAAAATCACTCTCGATTACTATTTTCAATATCCCCCCCCCTAAAAAAAGCCTGATGTCCACAATTTCGTGTCCAGCCCGAAATTCGTTTAGTCGCCATAATCGCAAAATCTAGATTCGCTAAGGATTACTAGTTCAAGATATATAGAAATAGCCGATACCGAATGATGGCGCGAGCAATGGCGATGCGCTGCTTCTGTCCTCCCGACAACTGTGCCCCGAATTCGCCCACCTCGGTATCGTAGCCCTGAAGATTGTAAATACAGTATACAGTAATCTTCATTAAAATATTCGGCTCCCTATAAGAAATTTGGTGCTTGTGTTTTTTTAGGAAAGTGGTGCCACTAACATTTTTGCAAACAAAACCTGCGTCTCTCCTTTTACGTTATCTCTCGCCTCGTTCATTTTATTTTTAGTTGCCCAGGGCTTATATGGATGAGATGAAAGAAGTAGCCAAAGGCTGCCCACAATTGTACGGAGTTTGTCAGCCTCGTCACTTTGTTTGCCCCCAAAGACAGCTCTCATTGGATAGTAGCTTTAAATTGCCCGGAATTGGATTTTTCGAAGCTTTTGGCTCCCCAGACTTGATAGTTTTGTTTCGTTGAGACCGGAATAGCATTCCGGGAATATTATTCTAAAACTGATCGTGACACAGAGTTCTCAAGAATTACATTTGGCCTGGAGAAAATGTCTAGATGCTAATTGAGCTCCAGACAGACTTTTTGACGATTTTGACCATCTTTTATTTATTTCCGGTTGATGTGGGAAAAATCGAAAAAAGGGCTTTATTTGGTTCTGGAAAAGACCAAAGCGCTTCTTTTGATGAGTTGTCGTGATGACGCTGCATTTCGTAATGTTGAAGACAACAAACCTGAGGGAGCGAAACGATGAAATCGTGAATGTTCGCTACTCTGGCTGCATTTTCAATGCGCTCTTTCGTGGCCTCCGACTCGAGTAGGCCGAAGGCGATGTTTTCACTGCAAGAAGTGAAAAAAATGTATCATGAAGCCCCTCCCTCTTCTCCCTGGTAAGTATTTAAAAACACATCCCTACGATTGTCCACATCACCCTACATCAATGCATTCCTGAGTGCAGTGGATCTATGTCTCCGGAGACCAAATTGGTGGGAAATGTCGCGCATGCCCACAATTTGGACAGCGCAGCTTTCGTACCGTATAGTGAAGGAAAATAGTGTCGGTTCCTGTCCCACGCTGACAACGACTTTCCGAAGGTACTGTGGGTTGATAGTCCGCACGTTGATGCCATCGAGCTTCTGCAGGAGGATATTGCAGATAAGCAACCAAGTATTATCGGCGGAATGAACGGACAATATGCCTTATCGCCCTACGATCTCTCTCCTCAGTTCTCTCGTTGTCAGGCGGTTAGAGAAACGAGAGAACTTTGGAGAGAGGCCGTAGGGCGATGAGCGTATTCTCCGTCTCACCACATCTCCATTGGTCGCCGTGTACATTCTCTGTAGGAGGGCGAAGATGGAACTCTTTCCGGATCCCGACGGGCCAACGATTGCGATCGATTCACCTGCGTGGAATAGATCGTGTTTGATTATTCTTGGCAGGTTCTGGAACTACGCCGTTTAGAAAGCACTATTTTCCCGCTTCATTTTGTTGGGATTTTAACTCACGATAGAGAAAATGCGTATTTTATCCGAGAAACATCGAAACATTAAAGGAATTAATTTCCGTGTTTGAGAAACTTGCCGAGAAATATCTACGTTCCTATCGATGACGGAGATAATGAGATAGCAATGCCCATTTCCTTCGTAATGTTTCATTCGGATGAATAACAACCGTGGAACCTTTGAAAACTAACCAGCTTTCACTCCAATATTGAGCTTCTGCAGGACGGGAACGATGGGCCGCGTTGGATATCGAAACTCGACGTGCTCGAAGCGAATCGACCCGTGCAGGCGCTGAAAATCATTAAATTTCAAAAAAAAGTTTTTGCCAACGATTAATGTATGAAAAAGAAAACAAACAGATCGATGCAATGTAAAGTTACCGTAATTTTTCGCCTAAATGACGACGTTCAGTATTGAAAGAAACCACAACGGTGTAAATAAAAAGTTTCCATTCTTTTTCTGCATAGCGCCTGACTGATCTGCCTGTTTTTAATATAAATATCTTTTGGTTCTTGATAATGCCTTACAATCAGCTCCATATTTTCATCCCATCCAACTCGATGACACTCACGGGTCTTAGTCCTTCCTCTGTCAAATTATCCATTTCCCGTGGTTCCTCGTTCATCGTCCCGAGAATCGACTCACCCGCTGCCTTTGCCTTTCCTTCAAGAAGCAATCACTATTTATTTATCTCTAATCTTCATTTGCATTGAGCCCGGTTGATTCGGGTGTCCACGAAAGTTTACACGTGAACAAACAATTCTTATGGTCCGAAAAAAAATGAACTAATGGGCCATTAGTTCATTTTTTTTAGTAATGGCAAGAACACTTGCCGATATCCGCCACAGAAGAAACGAGCTGCGAGCAGTAATTGGACCCGATTTGTGTGAGGAGAACGACACTGCAAAGAAACGGGCATACTTATTTCGTTGTGTTCCTTCACTTTGAAAACAGTTTGTATATGGGTGATCAGTTTTTTACTCTACGACGTTAAAAAAATTTAGTCCATGTTTGTTTCAGATCTAATGTCTCAATGCATTTTTCGATATTCGGTGTGCAGCGTCCGCTGTTCTCATGGATGGCAGTTAGAATTCTGTTCAACAAGGCCACTCCGGTATTTAGCCTGAAGTCGCTGCATCTTACCGAATGAAGTCGAAGATGCTAGTATCGCCGGCACCAGATCCAATATAAGTAGATCCGATGGACATCGATGCAGTGATCATGATGTACCTGTAGAGAATCGATGTCGCATTATTACTTTGATAAAGAGCCCTGCTTTCAGCATGCATAAAATGGATCTCGAACATTTTTTGAAGACAATTTTCCAAAATAAAAATCTGGTTGTTGAGGCAGAACCGCGATTTGTCTTATTGCCCCGGCTATCGAAGGTTCGTATACATGAACGAAGTTTGGCACGCGTAGACGAAGGCGGAAACGATCGACTGGCGGAGCATCGCCCTGGGAAAAGGAATTTAGAAACTGGCCGAAAACTGAATCCCACTTCTTCATGGGTCTGAGCGTGTCTTCGAAGACCTTCATAAAGTGAGCTTGCAGTCCGTAGGCCTTGATCGTGGACATGTTGGTGAGGACGACGGTGGAGAGCTAAAATGGGGCCTCGTTTATGTTTTAGAACGATCCTTTATTCAGATAGTTGACTTTGATTCAATTTTTACTTGATCTGCAACTAATATTTATTTTAGTTGCAGGTCAAGTGAAAATTTATTATAATTGCATGGACACTGTGTTTAAAATCTCCGCAGAACAATTATAACCCAGGCGATTGCCGAAAGACAAACTGTGTTCATCTCATCGGACGGTCTTCGCCACAAACGTTCATACATTGGCGGCCTTCCTTTCCTCCTCGAGCATTTGTCGCTGCTTCTTGGCCGATTGCCAGATCTGGATCAGTCGCACGGCGATGTACGCAGGAAACTGAATAATTTGCTGTTCCTATGATTTTTCACAAATAAATATATGCATGAAACACGTTCCATAGTATTGTTTTGACGATATGAACATTATTGTCGAATATGAACATTATTGTGGAAGAATGGTAATCGTTCTTTCCCTCATCATTACCTGAAAGCCGCAGACGAGGGTGAGTTTGGGACTGATCCATGCAGCGACGATAATGGCCACGACAGAACACACCACGCCGGGAATCAGGAGATCCAGCTTCGAAGTTAGAACCTGACAATGAGAAGAGCGTTTAGACTTCCGCCAAAAACTTTTTCCTCGTAGCATGTTAAGTTTCCCACTTATCGTTCAACACGACTTGCTAGACAAAGTTCATTTGATATATTTGGTCATTGAACTAAATCACTGTTGTCATAAACTTGCTGGATGTAAAAAAGTCATAGTCCTGCTAGATGACACAGTAATTCCACATCTTCGTTCACCTTGAGGACAACTAACGAGATTGAAAGTTTCGGGCAAACCTTGCTGATGGTGTTGGTGTCGTTGACTACTTTGTGTGTCATCTTCCCGGGGGCATGGGATTCGTCATCGTAGAACGAAGGTCCTGCGATGAGGCATTCACTTTTCGAATGATATTCGAGTTCCTAGTATCAGTAACCCCAAACTTTCTAATTTTTCAATCCAATGCAATTCATTACGTCGCCTATATCCTAATAAAAAATCAGCCCTTTGATGTGGAGTGAATATAAATAGTTTGCGAGGTCGCATTCCATTCGGGGAATGCATGCCTCCTCACCGTGTCTGAGTGTCGAGCGGAAGAGTTCCAGTCTCAGGAAAGCACAAAATCCCTGCGCGTACTTGGCTGTGAGGTAGCGCTGTAAGGAGGCGATGACAGAAATGGAAGAAGCAAGGAGGGGGGAAGGAACACCCCGACTAGGATGGCAAAGGCAGACGGCTAGTTTAGCCGAAGCAGATGATCAGGCCGAAAAGAAATACAGACTAGTTCGGCTACCTCTCTTTTTGGCCTGACCTAGCTAGTCTGCCTTTCTTCGGCTACTAGCCGACGGCTAATCTAGCCGTTTGCCTTCGCCAAAACTAACCCCAACGCTCTCGAAGATCGTCTTGATGATGATGAGAGCAATGTAGAGGCACGTCACTGTGAACAGTTCCTGTCGCTTCTTGTCTTCACCCTCGGATTCGTAGATCTACAAAAGACAATGATTAAGGCCCCTTATTTTGAACGAGTTTCTTCACTCAACGACTATGCCAAGAAATATTTCGTTTTTTTCTTTCCTTTCTTTTGATAGCAAATATTCGGAGTCTTTCCACCTGCAGTGCAGCCGCGATCTGGAAGCAGATGAGGAGGAAGAAGGCGGATCGAATGACTGTGATGGGAATAGCTCCAGCCAGCGTCCAGTATCCTGCAGGGTTGTTAGATACTTTTATCCGGTAGGCTACTCTTTGTCAGCTACGCTTGTTGTCAGTAGGAACTTCTAGTGTGGAGGCCATCTACATACCTTCTCGGTACTTGCGCACAAGCGCAAGGGCAGCCTTGAGTGTCCGTGGCTCGCGGTAGTTCTCGTATTCTCCCAATCTCTTCTCCACATCCACTGCATTCGTGGCATAGTTGTAGTCGGCACGGAAAGATCTGGAAAAATATTTATTAGGATAATGAGCAGAGGCAAGACTCCGAAATGCTACTGTGGCATAAATTTCAAGCCCATTTTGGTGGTGAATCGATTTTTATGCGATTTTCCATCCATTTCTTCAAGAACACTTTAATTGATTAGAACTCCTTCATGCCTTCATAATGCTATTGTTACCTGTAAAACTATAAACATAACACTGACTTCTTACGACTCATAACAGGCAGGGATAGCTTGGATTTGTCGGTGCTCTTGACTGAGTACGACTTGCCCAATCGCTTGTGCGCCCCGAGCGAGCAACGATTCCAAGCGCGGAGTTGAGTGGCGGGGTCCTCAAGCAATCCTTCAGTACTTATTAGTCTTACAGTTCGATATTAAGATAAGAAACATATACTAATTATAGTATACGGCCAGTGTTTTCGAGGGAAAGAACATGAGAATTATCCGTCTTCTCAATCCGAACATTAGGAATATGTTTCTTGTCAGATCCAGTTCGGACACCGGTTGTGTTTTTTGAGTATTCCTCGTCTTTTCCTACATAATCAAGAAGCCTCTCACCAATCCAGCTGCCTTGAGGTCGGTGACGCTGAAGGAGAGTGCAGAGGAGAGCGACACTGTAAGAATGTTGTCTCACATTACAATTAATCACGAATATAGTACCCGGACTCTTCGGAATCGATTCAGCGAGCATGTCGAGAACTTGGTCGTGATACATGCGGTAGAACCTTAAGGCACATTAATCGTTACCTATAGAATCCCTTGATTTTTAAGGGGGATTGATAATGGAAAGGGAAGGGTATTTACGCGAACCCGATAACTTCTGATTTCCGAAGCCGATTTATATTTTGGTGCTTTTCTGTTCTTCAGTAAGGAAGTTCTTTCAGTTAAGACATAAAATGGAATGTTTATAGTTCGTAAAGAAATCGGACGGCGAAATCAGAAGTTATTTAATCGCGACAATCAGAAACAGAGAGAAAGGAGCTCTCTACGCCACGTCAAACTCACTCCTCCTGTCCGTGATACAGTTGATGGAACCTGTTGGGAACAAAGGGGTTTCAGACATTGGAGAGAACCAGGTGTACAAATGTTTTCTACCAAGCATATGATGTTTGCTTCCGCGCGTACTATTTATAGCGGAATTTTCAGTTTCATGACTCGAGTCATTCAGGCCAAACGAGACAAATGACTCTCCCGAGTCATCATTTGGGACTCGAATTGCCAACCCTATCATGTACCCCTGAGAAAGAAAGTCGTTTTGGAAAAGGAGAAAATATTCGTGCCCACTTTCCATTTTCGTTGGCGAGTAGTTCGTCGGGAGCGCCTTCTTCTGCAATTCTTCCCCCGTCCAGGACGATGATGCGGTCGGCCGTCTTGATCGTTGAGAGCCTGCAGAAGTAAAACAATTTTTTTCAGAGTGTTTTTATACCAATCCTAAAACATTTGCACGATTTTCACAAATTTTGTTTCATACCACTCGCAAACCCGTCACTCGTTTTTTTTAAATGTGTCTTAAAAGAGCAAAAAGACAAACCGATGTGCAATGATGATGCTGGTGATTCCCTGGGCGGCGGCGTCGAGGGCAGTCTGCACTTCTTCCTCGTGCTTCTTGTCCAGGGCCGACGTCGCCTCGTCGAAGATTATCACCTGATATTCTCCGTTCCAATCATTATATCCCTTCAACTTCTGTGGTGGTGAGCTATCTTTTAGCGTTCCGGTGTCGCGTACGACGGAATCTGTTGTGTTTTCTCACGTTTGAGATTTTGTAGATCTCGAATAAAAGTATAATTTCCGGCTTTTTAAACTATTTTGAGCAGTGACATCAATTTGGCAAAAAGCGAGGAGTGAAAACATTAAAGTGCGCTTCCTTCTCCAATAATACCCACCTTGGGTCTTCGGATAACTGCGCGAGCAATGGCGAGTCGTTGCTTCTGCCCACCCGAGAGCTGCATTCCCCTGGAAAGAGAAGATTTGGAGGTAGAATAAACGTTGACGATTCTCTTATTGTCAGTAGATACTGAGAAACAGGTCTCGATTTTGTTTAGTCTCACGTATGTTAATAACAATGCTTAACGGATCCGTTCAACGGATTCAAAAATCCCATTTTCAGCAGTTGAACATAATATTCCTTGCATGTTTATTGGCAACGGAGATGGTTGAGAAACGTTCAGTGGTGCCTATGAGGCCTGTATCAGATCCGCATGCTACTCTCGTACATATTATGCGTCACGTCAAATGTTAAGGGCATCAAGAAATATATGATTCACCTGTCTCCGACCCTCGTCTTCATTCCCTCGGGAAGGGCCGAAATGAAATTCCAGGCGCCAACGCGACGAGCAGCGTCGTTTATGTCCATCTGAAATTAGCAATAAAAATAAGAGTAACGTGACAGGGATTATCGACTGAATCGTTTTAAAAAAACAGTGTTGGTCTTTCGGACTGTCGGTGCGAGCTGTAAGGAAACGAGATACAAACCTGCGTAGCATCGAGGCGCCCGTACCGAATATTGTCGCCGATCGTGCCGTCGAAGAGAACCTAAAGAAAAAGTCAATTGTGGTAGTCCAGAACAAATTCCCGTCTGTCCTCACCGGTTCCTGGCTGACGAGTGCGCATTCGGATCGAATGTCATCAGGGGAAAGGTGGGCGATGTCCGTGCCCCCGAGGCGTATCTATAAATTCAGCTAATATTATAGAAAAGTAGTATTTGTTTCATTACTCGCCAAAAAAATTAATATGAAGAAAACAACAAAACATTTTAAGGAAGGAGTAGGAGCAAAGTTCCGTGTCCGAAAAACAGCTCTGGAAATTGTGGACAAAATGAACTAAAACGCAGACACAGGCCAGTGCACTTGCAATTTGGCCTGTGTCTGCGTTTTAGTTCATTTTGTCCTCAATTTCCACAGCTGTTTTTCGGACACGGAACTTCGCTCCTACTCCTTCTTTAAAGGCAACATATCCGAACCTTTCCCGAGTTCACATCGTAGAATCGGAGTAGGAGCGCAGTCAAGGTGCTCTTGCCCGATCTGGAAGAATATCATCATTTGATTGATGTGAAAATAAAATGAGCTTTATTACGTCATATTTAGAAAAGACAACGAATCTTACTTACCCACTGGAGCCAACGATGGCGACGTGTTCACCCTCGTCGAGTGAGAAAGAAATCGATTTGAGCACCTCAAATTTTGATATACAGAGAAAAAAGGCTCATAAATCTTGTAAAATTTTTGTTTATGGAAGAAAGTGACGCAAATGGCATGGAAAAAAATTTGCTATGAACTCTTTGATAATGATATTATTGGATACTTGGCTCCGCTTACCTCAACGTCCGGACGACTCGGATAGGAGAAGGAGACGTTCTCGAAGGAGATGTTGCCGCGCCCTGCAGTGATTCTCTGCATTTTGTGCTATTCCGAAAGAAGTTCCAAGATGCGATTTGAAACTGTTGCTGTATTGAACGAAAAATATAGCAATCGTTGGGCCTTTGCCGGGCTTTCCGGCCCTCCCAGCGGCGTTTATATCATTGGATGGAGCAATACCTGTCGGCCTTTCCCTCTTCTCCGGCTCGGGCAACGTGGGATCGGTCTCGATGGAAGGCGCTTCTTCCAGGATTTCGCCCATCTCAATGGAATCCAAATTAGTTCCAGTCGAACAAGTCGATACCTTGATGGCGTCCTTCTTGGCCGTTGACATTCCCGCGATGTGGAATCCGATGGAAATGGAATTGACACAGAGATAGAGAAGGTTGACGACCAGCTGCAATTCGGAGTCAGTGATACAGATATTTAATTTTGTCATCATAATAATTATAAAATTCATAAATATGTTTCATACAACGACGTTAACTCGTGTACGCTGATTCCCTAACTGTCGTAATTGCTTTTATTTTGTGATTCGTTTAATCCAAAAGGATGCCATAAAATTTGCATTAAATGCCCTGAAAATTGCCATAAATGCCATAAAATCCCCATGAAAATTCTCTCACCCCCACAAGTTTGCCTGCTTCGCACTTGGCCATGATGTATACACCGAATGAGAGGGCGGCTGTGAAGACGAGCTCCGTCATCAGCACCTGCGAAGAGACGATGGAGTAAATAATAGGGCGGCAGAGAGTCACCTGGCAGAGCGAATCGAAAACGGACGATGACTTGATGCGATGCTCTGCCAAAAAGCTGTGCTCGTGGCTTATGCGATCGAATCTGTAGAAATTTATCGTCGAATATTTTTTGAAATCAAATAAAACAGTCTATCGAACTTATTGATTGTCTGCTTCTGGGCGCCGAAGGAGATGACAGTTCGAATGCAGGAATACGTCTCCGATACGAGGTTGGCGATCTTCTTCTCGAGCTGCGCCTCCTGGTCGATTGTCGAGACGAACCACTAAAGTGTCGTGAGGCTACCGCCGGCTATGGTAAATACTTAAAGAAGGAGTAGGAGCAAGATTCCGGTCCGTAAAAGAGCTGTGGAATTTGTGGATAAAATGTTCTAAAATGCAGACACAGGCCAAAGTACACGTGCACTTTCGCCTTTGTCTGCATTTTAGCATATTTTATTCACAATTTCCACAGCTCTTTTACGGACCGGAATCTTGCTCCTACTCCTTCTTTAATTTGTGATAGCTCACTGATGAGCTCAAACCATGTGCTCAAACTGATTATCTATTTTTGATAGCCCAGATACTGCGTTATAAAATCAAAAAAGCGTAATTACCCACAGAGTACTCTGGTATTTCTTTTCAAGGATCCTAGTCTCAGCCAGGTTCAGTAGATTGGAATACTTTGCTTGATCACGCTCGTGGAAGAATCTAACCTTGGAGAAGAGAATCCGGGCCAGAATGATGAGTGGAATGACGCTGAACATGATGAGGGTCACTTTCCAGCTGAAATAGAGGGAATGTTCGAAGATCTCTTGGCAAGGGCTACTTGATGATGACGCAGACGGTGATGGTTGCGAGCATGTATGCAACGAGGAAGGCGGACATCGGTATGTGATCAGAGATCCCTGCCATTATGTTGTCCGAGGCACTGCAAATTTATATCAGCCACGGTACTCCCAATATTGTGCTGAACCCACGCTGGGTGCCAACATTTTTTCGATCTTTCTGTTCGTAGCGCCCGTTTTTATACCATGTTTTGCGATAAGTACATACACCTGAATCACAACATATCACGCTGTCTGTGAAATTTCCGACGAAAGCGAGCTTTGGGTGGAACAGCAAAGTGGGAAGGGGCTGGGACCGGACCCAGCCAATAATTTTTGGTCCCCACTTCGACTAATTATCAAAAAATTTTTACTTATGTGGCAGGCTCCCCCCTTTCGTGAGATATAGGAGGCCAAACATCGGAATTTTCCGTTTCAGACATTGATTTTTAGCCGTTATCCTTGATGGCCAATGGCAGATTTCAATGGGGCGCTGCATTGCAATAAGGTTGGACATTTTACATGCAAAATATGAGATCATGGCGACTTAGCAAAAAAGAGATACAGTTAAATAAGCAAAAGTGTCATATTAGTTTTTTGCTTAAAAACGCTGTACTGAAAAAAAAGTTGTTCCTTATCCGACGATTTTATTGGCTCAAAAGATAGCCCATTAAATTCTACACTAGCGGATATGCACATTTGGTCATCTGGGTGGGGGTCAATGAACGAAAAAAAATCGAGAAACAAGTCAAATTATGTACTTTTGTCTGTATA
>JACMIG010002376.1:0-15518 GCA_014805385.1 Levipalatum texanum | reverse complement strand
ATCGCCCTGCGATCTCTCTCCACAGTTCTCTCGTTTCTCAAACCGCCAGACAACGAGAGAATAGTGGAGAGAGATCGCAGGGCGATGAGCGTACAGTCCGGAACGTTTATTCCGCCGACAATAATAGTCAAGGGTTCCTTCAACCATTTTTTTTCGTTAATTATGGCCAGCGGGCATAAATTCTCTTCTGACTCCTGATTATCAGCGGCTGTGGTCCCATCTGAGCCGCATCGCAAATACTGAACCAAAGAAGGCGATCAAAAGCTCATTTTGTAGCAAATTCAAATTTACATCGATCTAGCATCACGCACGCATGCAAAAATCACGCTAAACAACGTTTTTATAACGAAGGCATGTGCGTCGCCAGCTCAGACTTTTCGGTGCAAGTGTGTTTTCAAAACATTTCGCCCTGTTTTTGTAGGTAATTGCTCAGGTTTTCGTGAACTACAATCCTATATAAAATTCGGGATGTATAATAATATGTCTTCAGGCTTCCAGCTCGATGACGGAGTTCCGCTATCGAAGTATCCCGTGAAGGACGAATCCTCGATGAATCTCCTGCTGCGCTTACGAGGATGCTAAGGATTCTTCAAACATTTCACCAATTTTTGCTTATTTTTTCGTGATCACCCGTTACGTAATTTTTCGTCCTTACGCACTAAATTGGAAAATCTTGCAATTCTACCGTCACTTTTCCAATTCACAATCAGACATTCTGTTTCTCCGTAAATTTAATACAATTCGTATAAATCTCGTTCCTTGAATGATCCTTCTATTATGGCAGTTCCAAACCCTTCTAAATTCGCGTTCCGTACAAACTGTTCTCTCTCCATTGAAAATAGTGTTCTCTCGTCTGCTCGATTTAGCGAATTTCGCACCTAGGCGCGAAACGAAGTGGGGCTTTTCCCATAATAGTATTTTCGGGAACCTGAAGCGTTCTAATTCTCTCGGATAATAGCAATCGCAGACTATGCGAACCCGTGAATTAACTCTTCTAATCCCTTTTCAGGATCGCTTGAATAACACTGGCCATGGAACGGGGTTCGATGGGGTTGATCAAAAGCGCGTGCAGTCCGTCATTGGTCTTGCTCGGGAGTGGGAATTAAAACGCCCCGGGTTCCAACAATATCCGATTACAAACCGGCAAACAAACTACCCACAACTTCACGTATCAGACTTTAGCAGACCGAATTTCCAATTTGTTTTTCGAAAGGATGAAGCTTGCTCCACGCCCTCCACTGGTCAGCCCGGCATTTCACTTTGCATACAACACAGGGGATTCCCAGAAAGTCGCTGCTCCAAAGATTAGCCTAGCTCACCGTTACTTAACTTTGCAGATCGGACGGGATGCGGTGTTTTCATCGTTGAAAAAGGAGCTTGTCAGCCTCTCATCGGCAAATTGGCCTGAACATTTAAAGAATTCACTGAAATTGATCTGACTTGAAACGGACATAGTTTCCTGCTAAGAAATCATAAACTGTTTTCTTAATTCACGAGTTCCCCGAACTCTACGGTAATCCCCTGGTTTGATTTTGAATTTTCCCGCCAAATCCCACACGCCTGACTCTTGAGCTGGTGCTCATTGCTGATGTACATGAAGAAGTCCGTTCCTTGCCAGTATTTCCCGCTCCGTTGCGATTCGGTTCTGAAATCAAGTATGGTGTACGAAATCTCGCCTACTTGTAAAGTGCACTCCCTGCACGCATCTGCAAGCGAAGTGGTTGCCATAAAGAAATGTAAAAAGCGCTCTGAAGAATCCTTCATGATCTGACGGACGGATTGAACTAAAATTTGGCACTGAACTATCGATTTTGTGTCGCAAACTACTTCAACAGACATGAGGCATCGCAAATATCAGCGCCATTGATATGTCCACGATGTTTGAGATACGAACTTGCATCGTAAATTGCTGAACAACTGAATGTATGTAAATAAAGAATAATGGATTCACAACGAACAGGTGTCCGAAAATCCAAGAATCTCTCCAATTCCTTCATACTTTCCATATAGTAGACATGAACACAAGTCTCTCTTTAGATGAGCACTTCGGTAGATATGTAGTAGGGTTGGAAATTCGACAAAAATTCGTAAATGATGACTCGGGAGAGTCATTTGTCTCGTTTCGCCTGATGACTCGAGTCAGTGACCAGTCATTAGGCTAAACGAGACAAATGACTCTCCCGAGTCATTATTTGGGACTCGAATTGCCAACCCTAATATGTAGTTAAGAATGATGTGAAGTGATTCTAAACGAGGTCGGTGTACTATCGAAAGTAAATTGTGACGTGCACTCCGTCACGCGCATGACGAACGACACTCTTCATTTCCCCGAAATGTGCACTTGTGAGCAGCAATTTATATTAGCCGACGACAATCGTCACAGTTGGAAGTGTGATACAACGATTTCATTATACGAACATGTCTGAAGAGATATGTTGCAAAGCTAAAATCCAATGCCAAGATGCCAGAAAATGGATATGGTTCGTCACAATAAGTATGCTTGGAATTACATGTACAGAAGCAAATGGTGTCTGCAAGAGATGAGTCATTCATGAGATTCTACATGGGACGATAAACCACTCTTCCGATTGACGTTACATCGCAGTCTCTGCTTCTTGAGGTCGCGGGGATCGTTGCTGTAGAGGTATCTGAACCTCCTCCAGGACTTCGTGTTCTTCTTTCTTGAAACAGCGGTCGAAGATGTTCCATCTGTACGCTGACATGATGGACACGGTGAGGACAGGACTCATTATCTGAAATAGCTTCACTGAGGGATATATGTACGTTGTAGGCGGAATTGGCTATATGGAAAGCACGTTCATCGCCTTGCTGAATTATGTGCAGCGTTTGCAGTCTTTTGCTGTCGTGTTGCGAATGGGAGGCGTTTTTGCGAAAACAAAGCGATGAGCGCTCATTTCGCATACTCAATTCCAACAATGACAACAGTAACTTACGGAATTGAATCGTGCCAGATCGGTGAAGAGGTAACTCATTATTATTTCGATTGTTGAAAGACGAGATTCCGCTCTGATGAAGGCTGCATATATCGCAAACAGACGTAGCGGCAAGAGAGATGCACACTAAAAATAATTAGTGGTTACAGATGTTCGAAATGCGTCCACACTACTAGGAACACATCGCAGCTACTCCGGAGCTTTGATTTAGAAATAGGTATAACCAATCAAAGACTTTTTAACTTCGCTTCGAGACCCAAGGGATCTCGAGTTTTTTCATAAAATTCTCCATTTACAAATAACTTTCCGTGGAGGGGAGAGTGGACGGAGAAGCGGGGATAGAATGGACAAAAATGATAGCTTTTGAAAATGATGGAGGAAGCAAGGGGTGATGGGAGGAGAGAAAGCGGACTACCGTTAGTTTTAGATTATGCCCCATCAGCTTTTCAAGGCTGGACGCACCACAGTAGCCTTGGGACCTTGACGACCTTTGGAATACGTTTCCGCATAATCAGTCCGTAAATTCCGGAAAAAACCGGATTTTTAGAGAATCGGACCATACGGGCTAAAATGACTACCAATCAAATATTTACCCACAGGCGGGTAGGACCCCACCGCTGAAGGCGGTGGGGTCCGACTAATAATGCATATCGAACCATGACGACTGTGGATGAGAAGAGGTAGAGCGATGTCTTCAGAAGCGAGCGTTGTGGTCTTCCACCGTGTACCGCCGACTCTGAATTAATCACTCATTCAGTTATTTTGTAGAGTCAGCAAGCTTCGCGTTCATGATTTATTATATTTACCGCCTTCTTCATATTCATTGGATACCTTCACGTTGCTGCATCTTACGCTGCCGAATAATCCAAATAATGAAGCTAGACACAACTGCGGAGGTTACGATGGGAACGATAGAAATAAATATCTCCGATAGTCCCTGATCAAGATTTCGTTTCAGACTTGCTAACGCAAGCTTACCACTGTGATCACGAAGCGCCACCCAACGTATTTTGACGTTCTGCGAAAAAAAAAACAAAGTTGATTTTAGGCGGAGAGAAACATTTGCACAAATCGGTGTGTAGTAGAGGACACTTCCGATCCACACTGCAGCAGTGCACTTGTAAGAACGTGAACGAGTCACGATTTGAGGGTACCTAAATCCAAATAAATTAAGTGAACGCATAGAAATTCCGTAAGAAATATTAGCGACTACTAGAAACGGATTCTGGATTTAAAAAAAAGACTAGAAATCGTGGCTGTGCAAAAACTTGTTATGCCAGTATTGTCATAAGACCACAATCTTTCTTTTCTTACTCCAGTGACTTGTGCAGTTTACCGACTGTTCGTTTCCCTGTCGGGGGTTGGGTCACGGGGGTAATAACGTAGGTTACCTCAGTGGCATCTTGAGACTTGCCAACTTGTCCAGATTCAGAATCACGAGTGATGTGGAGGAAGCTATAAGGCAGATGCCATTCAAGACGATTCCGACTTTTGTCAGTTTCCTTAATATAAAATATATATTTCTGTGTTCTTGCGGTGAATTAAACATACATCCAAAACTGCGATGAAGGCGGGCCCAGCAAGCGGAACAGGAGTTCGATTTGGGAACAGAACCCTAAAGGAAAAGAGTTTGAATTTCGGCAAAAGATTCTACCATCAATAACGAGATCAGCGGTGGTCAAGCTTATGAGGAAAATGTGAAGACAGCTGCTGGAAGACTTTTTCCTGATATGGACCACAGCTTGCTTGAGTATATAAATCTTTAAATCGGAAATTATGTCTTGAGGATGGCGCTAACTAACTTTCGCCACCGCCGAAATGAGAGATAACAGCATGATTATCATTGACCAGCAGGAGAGTAGAACATTGATGCGTTTACCCTGAAATGCGTCGCTATTCAAATTAACAGAACCTGATTCACAGGAAATTCCCCAGTTGAATTTGTGGTGTTGTACATCCGTGCACAAGAGAGAGAACCTGCAGAAAGATACATGGTTATGCGATGTTGCAAAATAAATGTAATATATTGTCGAGAAGCAGCGCAATACATTGTTGGTCATGTGTACGCTTTGGCACTGATTTATTCGCTTTGGTCCTGGAAATTTCGATGACCATATCTCCGAGGTTCCATCCTTGCCTTAGATCCTCAAGTCATATGTAGTTCCTCAGTCTCTAATTGCTGAGTAGGGCCACCACCCATCCCAAACCCCGAGTCTCGAGTTTTCGACGGGTAACAATTCAACCACTCATGAACATTCCCCATATCAAAACCACTACCCTACCCCCACTATCCCCAAACGTTGAAGATAGAGATATATAAATAATTTTTAGTGTTGGCAGAATGCATCCTCAAATGTCTGTCGTCTCTTCATTGGTATAGCCTCTCGAAGGAGCGAGGTTAAACAAATAGAGGGACATGAAATATTTGAGGTTGCATTATGCCAACAGAAACACGACAAAATAGTTAGTCATAAATTTCCAGTTTTCGATAGATGTGGCAAATATACTTTATTTTAGAGAGCACGAAACTCAGCATGATGGAGAGAGAGAGGAATGGGAAAGAGTGCCTTGAAATGAAAGATCGACCTCAATCTGTCTTCTGCCGCGGCCAGAATTAATTGAGATGGAGACGGGCGGAGAGAAAAAGTTTCCGTCACTTGTGCGATGGTTCAATCCAATCATACATGCATAGTTTGCTCTGACCTTGATTCCGACAATTCTATTCCTAACAATGTGAAAACAGTTCTATTTGGTTTCCTTCCCTCGTCAGAAGTTCGTGGGGTGTAGCTCAGTGGGTTACACCGGTCTAGATCAGCGGGTGCCCGGGTTCGAAAACCGGTTCCTTCTTACTCTACCTTGGTCCTCAGCTATTGCCAAGAGCCAGAGAGGTGCTTAAGTACTTACTATGGTTTGCGAGTGGTGATTACTATATTTACGCGACCAAAAGGATTCAAGAGCTGTCCTTTGGCATATTGATTAAATATGGTCCCAAGGCAAATCCCAGAAAACGGCAAATTTTAAGAGCTTGTGATTCTGGAGATACCAGACGTCCGCAGTCGCCTACGGCGGATGTGTCCAGCTGGCATAGCTGATGGAGTATAGATAGTTTGGAAGTCACAGTATCTAGATGAAACCTTAGATTGTCCGCTTTCTCTCCTCCTCCCCTTTCCACCTTCCTCTACCATTTTCAAAAGTGATTCCAATCTTTTCACTATTTCCATCCCCGCTCGTCGTTCTACTCCCCCTCCACGGCCCCCACCTCCATTTTCTTCTCTTTATACTTCTTCCTCACATCGGCAAATGAGAGAAAAACAAAAGGTACTGTAGGAATAGTGAAAAGGTCGTATTTCCCAAATATATATGTAAATTATATGGTTCGAATGAGGAGTGAGTAGATTTATCCAGGAACAGGATATATATGTCTTTATTCCAACAACAGCGGATGGTGCGGGAAGTGGAGTGATTGGGGGAGTGGTTTGTGAGAATGGTTGGATTTTTTCCCGTCGTGAAACGAAACTCGGGTTTATAATGCAGAGGGAGCTGGAGGCTGTATTATTGCCCTTTGTCCATCTTCGCTTGGACGCATTTATCGTACGCTACCAGCTCATTCTGGTTAAGCTCCCCGAGGACGCACTGCATTTGTGTTGTCTTGAATTTCTTGGCATCATACCTATTGTCAAGCGCCCAAGGAATTCTAACTTATCGATCGGGATGAAAATGTGAGCTTCCTGTATCTCCGGAACCCCCCATCGAACGATACCTCCTTTTATACTTCCTAGTCATAATGCGAAGTGGTTAGAAGTATTGTGTTACAGTCGTTACAGGGCGAGGAAACCATGGAAGAGTCAAAGGATCGGGAGGAATGTCGTTAGCGGGCGAAAAGTAACGATGTGCCACGCCGCTCTTGACTCCCACTGCGGTTTGCAAAGCCGCACTTTGGGACTGCAGAAGGGCTTGTAACCATGGGAGGAAAATGAGCAATTTCGGTCAGTTCCATGCTTTGTTATAGATTGGCACCTACTCTTTATACACTACTAGAATTTTTTTCATTGCAATCACGACAGCTGCCGCGGGTCAACAGAATGATGAAATTATTTCTGAATGAAATTTGTAAAATTCACAATTATCTCTACTTAATGAACAATTCACAATTTACAAATCGAGCAAGCATATACGGTGATATTGAATGTGTGTTTCACGGATTTACAACAGCGCTCTCGTGGATGCCCATTAGAGACCGTGGAAAGCATGTCAGCGGAAAGCATGTCATTTGTCTGGAATGGATAGCTGTCATGTTTTCGCTGGCATGCTTTTCCCAGACAGGAAAGCATGTCGGAAAGCATGGCGGAAAGCATGGCGGAAAGCATA
This sequence comes from Levipalatum texanum, assembly GCA_014805385.1. Taxonomy (NCBI): domain Eukaryota; kingdom Metazoa; phylum Nematoda; class Chromadorea; order Rhabditida; family Diplogasteridae; genus Levipalatum; species Levipalatum texanum. The sequence continues at coordinate 8,196 of JACMIG010002376.1, read as the reverse complement.
TTAAAATTAGGATTTCTCCACTGGAATGGGACGAGTAGACGATGGAATCGACTGAATGATCGAATCGCCTGTCGGCAGACGACTCATTTCGCCTCTGAATAGGAAAGCATAAGCGCAAATTTATGAAAATTTGTAACGCATATTTGGCTGACAGGCGATGCACCAGGCGATCCGTCTGTCTGGCAGGCGATCCGACAGGCGATTCGAGGTCTGTAATGCCCAGGCAGCGCTGGAATATTCGCCAGCGGTACTGTGGAAGGAGCGACACGATGAGGATGGGGTTGAGGATCTGGAAATCAAGGGCTGAACCCTTTGGGTTAACTCTTCTAGCTCCTTTTCAGGATCGCTTGAATCACACTGGCTAGGGAACGGGGCTCGATGGGGGTAGATCAAAAGCGCGTGAATTTGCGCACAGAATTGCACTTCGCTTACAACACAGGGGATTCCCAGTACGTCGCTGCTTCAAAGTCTAGCACAGCCCACCGTTTATTAAAGAAGGGGTAGGAGCAACATTTCAGATTACGGTCACCATGGAAATCAGACCAGACTCAGGCGAAAGTGCAAGTGCACTTTGGACTGCGTCTGGAAAATAGGGCACTTTTGCCACAATTGCCCCAGCTGTTTTACGGACACGAAACTTTGCGCCTACTCCTTCTTTAACTTTGCAGCTCGGACGGACGCAGTTTCTTCACCGTTGAAAGAGAGAAGTTGTCAGCCCGTCGTCGCTAAATTGGCTTGAACTTTTGAAAAATTAAGTGAAATTGATCTGACTGGAAACGGGCATAGTTTCGAGCAAAGAAAGCATGACCTGTTTTCTTAAATCACGAGTTCCCCGAACTCTGCGTGAAATCGGCCAACTATGAACTGGTTGCGCCACAAACGGTCCGGGGTTAAGGCTCGCGAAACCAGGCGCGTTTGTATCGCACTGGCTCAGTAATTGAGAGATGAGCTCACGCCTCGGTTTAATTACCCAATTTTGAGGTATGAAAAATTCGACTTGCCCATAACGATGTGCGGTTAAAGGAGCCGACCCACGAAAAATTTTTATTGGTTTATCTGAAAGAGCGTGAAAAATGATGCTAAACGGTACAAATCTCATATTTTAGCGATCTTTCTGTGAATTATGGCGAAGTTTCAAAGTGCGCGATTACGGTATGTTCGCGGTAAACTACAAAATGCGATTTCAGCCCGAATAACAGTGATGATTCTCCAATTTTTTGGTAGTGGATGGGGAAAGAGGTCCCCCGACCCCTTAAAAAGTTGTGGCAACTTTGGTAGATCATGAGGAGAGATATTCGCGAAGAACGTTTTTGGCGCGAATTCAAACTCACCGCCAAACTCGCACTTTGAAAATTCACCATAAATCATAGAAAAATCGCTAAAATATGAGATAGCATCATTTTTCACGCTCTTTCAGATAAGCCAATAAAAAATTTTCGTGGGTCGGCTCCTTTAATAAGAAAAATTTTTGAAAAAAGAAAAAAATTACACGCTGATGACGGTGAGCGAAGCGGCGAACTCCAGCACGTCAGCACTACGGAGACGAAGGCGCGCAGGTACAGTAATCCCTGATTTGAATTTGAATTTTCCCGCCAAATACACGTCTGGACGGCCCGGTATTGCGCTGAAATATGAAGCCTCTTGTGAGGAAGATATGAACTATTCCCCAGTGCACGAATACTCAGAGAACCTCAGCGTGATTTCCTATTTGTTGCCTGAAACATGTACAAGAAGAAGAAAACGTGTATCGGAGCAAAAGTTCGGAAATATTGGAGAGTTTGGCAATAACTTTAAAGAAAGAGTAGGACCAACATTCCGTGTCCGTAAAACAGCTGGGGCAAATGTGGCTAAAACGCAGACACAGGCCAAAAAGTGCAAGTGCACTTTGGCCTGTGTCTGCGTTTTAATGAATTTTGTTCACAATTTCCACCGCTGTTTCACGGATACGGAACTTTGCTCCTACGCCTTCTTTAATTCGACCCCTCTTCCTTGCCACGCCATGACTCGGATGCATTGAGATTGAGCATAAACTACTCTTTATTGAGTCCAGGGTTGGAATGGGGGACGGACGAGTGGCCACGGCTCTAATTTGCGTCCTCTTTCAAAGAACCTCGGCGACGATCATGAACTTGAAGTCGATGTACTTTACAATGACGCGGACGCGATCATTCTGAATCACGATCCATGGACTCGATGATGCGGGTGCTCTCCACCTGGTACACGAACATGTCCCCGACGAGGATCTCGCCGTTCCTTGCCAGTATTTTCCGCTCCGTTGCGATGCGGTTCTGAAATCAAGTTATACTAAATCTCGCCTGCTTGTAAAGTGCATTCCCTGCACGCAAGAGTGCACTTTACAGGCAGGCGAGATTTGCTACACCACCCTTTTTTTAGTTAGCCGTGTATTATATGTTTAGAGCGAAATACAGCCACTCTGCTTCGTCTCTTGTTCTCATGATCAGTGTCGATATTCGCACCGACTTATAATAATACGGTAAGGAAAGTCATGATTTTATTTACCTGCTTGAACTCCGAAGCGAGCGGCCCAAAAGCTGCAGCGTCCGTGTAGCAACTGCACCAGACCTCGGCGCGTGCGTTCTTGCCGTTAGCCAAGTAGGCCTGCAATCGAATCGACGATGATCTGCAACCCGTTGAACGTTCGAACCTTGGCGAGGTCTCGGATGTCAGAAGTGCTCTGGCAGGATGCTGAAAAAGTACCGATTTAAGCTGATGGATTAGAAGAAACGTTGTGATTTTGCGATTGCACGGACCGAATTCTTGTTCCAATTAGTTCTGTAATGCCCACAAAACTTACTTTGGAGATACGGCGCAGCGACGAGATGCGGAAGGACCCAGGCGGCAATGCCCTACAAAGAATGAGCATACGATTTCCTTAAAATTTATTTTGGCATCGTGCCAAGAAATGTGCATTCCTCCTTTTAGAAACGAAAGAATGGCATGACAAAAATTCTCGGCGCGATTCCAAAATTAAAAATATGTAAGCGTTTATTGGCGAGAACCACAACGGTGCAAATATTCCGGTAGATCAACCGGAAGATCACCCAAACCGGTAGATCAAACATGCGCAATACAGAGAAAAAAGAGATAAAGAAAGAATTTACACCGTTGTGATTCCTTGCATTTCATGCAACCTTTTATTTTTGGTCATATCAAGAAACAGTGAAAGCAGCCTGGAAAACTAACGTGGACGCGGAGAATTCGAGAAGAGGCTGCAGCGGATTCCAGAGCGTGGCACTCCTCCAGATCGATGTCCCGATTGCGATCGATGTGATAATCCACTTCGGACGCCCGAGCCATCATCGCAAGTATGAAGTTCCTGTGGGATGTTTAGCATATAAGGGTCATTAAATTAAAAGTTGGGTTTTAGTAAACTTCCCCTGCCTGTTATGTGCACTTCGCGCACGCAAGAGTGCTTGTTACAGGAAGGGGAAGTATGTATACTTTTCCCAACGTTTGAAATCTAAGGGGTATTATATCTTGTACATATTGCTGAGAACCCAAGAATGACGTGCGTGCATTTGATCTACCGCTTCTATCCCCGTGTCATCTTAAGTAAAACAAATCATGAAAGGAGCTAGAAGCGGTAGATCGAAGGGGAGCGCAGTCCATTATTCACTTATTCGCGCGTGGAATTTGCTTCACTTTGGCACCCGACAAGAATTGATTCGGGAAAAGGCAAATTCTCCCTAGACGAGAGTAAACAGAAAACGAGAGCGCAGTTTTCATTGCAATATCGGCGTCGCTTGTTTCACATTCCCATTTCTTTCGATATTAAAGAAGGACTGGGAAGAACTTCTTGGCAAAATGCCAATCTTAATGGAGTGCATTTTCCCCATACGTCTACGTATTGAAATGTCGCATTTCAATACGTCGACTTCTTGGCATTTTGCCAATAAATTCTTCCCAGTCCTTCTTTAACAGTAATTTCAAACTTGTATGTGATGAAGTCGGCGCCGTATTCCTTGACGATACTGAGGAAGCTGCGGGGCTCGGTACCTCCTTCTGCTGCAGGGATTTCATTCCAGTTCGGCAGTGTTTCGCAGTTGACGAATTTGAGAGGTCTTTTAGCCAGAGCGCCTGCGAGCCTGCGAAATGGTTCCCATTAAAATAAATTCATATATCTGATTATCATAAATAGAAAAAAAAGCGCTGAAAGAAAAATTGCGTACGTTGGAAAGGACATCTTGTGCAGCCAGCCCCATTCGAATTTGAATTTAATCTCCGGCGACAGAGCTTCGTTCAGAGCGAAGATTTCGGCATCGCTGGGGAACTGAATGACGAAAACATATAAGATAGGTGCAACTAAAAGGTATGGTGTAGTAAATATCGCCTGCCTGTAAAGTGCACTCTTGCGTGCAGGGAGTGCACTTTACAAGCCGGCGAGATTTAGTACGCCATTCCTTAGATTAGAAAGTTGAGTGCAGTAAACTCCCTCGCCCCGTCGGAAAAGTGCACTCATTGCGTGCATGAAGTGTGCTTTTCGGGCAGGGGAAGTTTACTATTGTAAATACAACTTTTTATTTAAGGATAATTGAAGAATTTTATGTGTTTTAAGAAAACGAGTTAATATTTTTGGTGAACGAAGAGACACAGAATGAATAAAGGGATAAACGAACACTTTCGTAGAAGGTTATCTTTTTGATAACAAGCGAAGGACGAATGTGAACGGAAATGGTGTTCTGAAATACTTACTATATATTTTCCAACAGACGCAAACCTCTTTGATCGCTGTGATGAATTCATGCATTGTCTTGTACGGAAGTTTGATATGACGATACACAGTTTTCTCAAAATTAACATATTGAGATATTTTGGGGTTTTCTTCTCCATACACAATTTACAACCCTGTTTAGACGACTCACCCAACTACGGTCTCCTGTGGACACCCATCGTTTGTTCGACAATTCCACCTTGAAATTCGCCGAGTTCTAAATGAAAACTTAAACCGTTTATTTCATAGTTCAGGCATATTTTTGATTTGTTACAAAAGCGGAATTTAGCACTAATTATGTGTATCAATAAAACGTGATGATGATGACTTTTAAAGCCGCAAGACTACGATGAAGTTAATTGTGCTCACATGAGACCACCAAGCCCATTCATCGTCGCCACTTCCATCGCTCGTGCAGCAAAGGTGCTAAATAAAATACGTTTATCAATTATGCAACCTGAATTTATTTATTTGTCATCGAAAAATGACAAGATTTTGGAAAACTTGAACAAAATGAACACAATATCCGTAAAATCTCACTTTTTAAAAATACCGGACAATACAAACGTTTCTAACTTCGCAAATTTTCACGAAATTCGAAAGATTTCGATCAGGGATTTTTTAAAATTTGTTTTTATATTTAGTTATGATTCGAAAAAGAAGACCTGTTGACACAGCGGAAGGAATCAACGTCATCCGGATCAAGGAGCGACAATATCTTCAGGAGGGGGTCGAGGGGCAGCGCGAGAAGTGGAGAAACATTCTGAAAATATTGACCTATAAATTGTACTGCATAATAGGGAATATTAAATATATCGAAATCAACTGGATAGAAACAGAACAATAAATAAAGGCTTCTAAAAAAAGATTGCAGCCTGCGTCTCTCCTTGTACGTTATCTCCCGGCCTCGTTAATATAGAATTTCCTTGCACGGGGCGTTTAGTGTAGATATCGCAATTTGAAGCTACCGTACCACATCAACCGCGGAATAGTCGTTAAGAGCATTTACATTGTTCTCCTTGTCAAGGGCCGAATCCGATTCGAGAAGTTTGCGCGGCTTTGACATGGCCAAACTGCAAGTTCGGGTTACGGTAACGTTCGTGGTGGGAATCCCGCAGCATCCCAGAAGAATCTCAAATCGAGAGGCTAATCCAAGTAGCGCCTGGCAATAATATTTGGAGTTACTGTATGATATTACCTAATCTCCTTGGCGCCCTGCCAGAAAGCACCCGAAAGAATTATGAACTTGGCTGTATGGTAATGCTGAAATGAGGCCTTCAGGGTTTTCGCGGCGGGACCCAATCAGACCTTGAGATGGCCCATGAAGAAATCGAAGATGAGCGTGAATCCGATAAGTGTCCAATAATGGAGGAGAGCTCGCTGGAATGTACAGTAACTTTCCTTGCGAGACACTTTATTGCGATTTAGCGCCTGCAGTTTGAATACTGTATCTTCAAAGTTCGTATTATCGTGGCAGGACTCCGTACCACTTTCTTATTCGTCGACCGCGTGCACACTAGCACAGAATAGAAAGCGAAGGAAGGGAAGACCACAGAAACGATACGAGATGCGAGCTGCGAAATTACGGTGTTTAGTGGGAGAGAGAAATTTCCAGTGTTTAGCCGAGGCTATTTGACTGACCTCGGCGTAATCTCCATGGCACACGAATACAGAGGAGGAAATCCACGCGAGCGTTGCGAAATCCATTACTTAACGGTCGAAGATTAAACTAGATATAAATGTTCCAATTGTAAGATCAAAGATCAAGCTATAAGATCAAAGTTCAAAGTTCAGCGATCAGTGACCACAATATCTTACCAATTCGAATACGGACTCCTGAAGACATCTTCAAGAAAAGAAGCCGCTTCTTGAGAAAGACTCCGACGCAATGGCGAAAATATCAGACAGAAATAGACTCTTAATACTGTCTTTGCTATATTTACATGCAATTATGACATAAACTGCCAGACTTTAATTTTCATAGTTTTCTTGAAGGTCGGCTAACTGATTCGATTCTTAGATGGACGTCACTTTGCAATGAGCTTATTGTCCGGAACGTTCATTCCGTCGTCAATACCGTGTCTTCGAACAAGTATTGGTTAGCACCACAGAACTTGTAAATCGTTCCGCGTGCATATTGTCGTTAGCTGTTCTTACCTGTGAACTAAAAATTTGGAGCACATCGAGTTCATTTGGACACGCCTCTATTCCTGTGCCCAAGCGAACTCGGTGCGCTCCAATTGTTTAGTTGACAGGTAGGAACCGCTAACGACAGTATGCGCGCGGAACGATTTACAAGTTCTGTGGTGCGAACCAATACTGCTAAGAGACCCATGAACGAAAGTGCCCGCTCTATGGCTTGTTCGCCTTGTCTACAGTTGGGATACTCATAACTAGTCATAACCATAAAATGAGCCCGCCGACAATAGACGCATCGATATTGTGCCGCGCCACACAACTTGTAAATTGTGTTCCGCTACTCGAAACTTCCGCCTCTCATATATATATCTCGGGGCTCATAAGGAATCTATGGCTGATTGCCTCCACTCTTCGGGTGACCAAGAACCGTGCCCAATTTTAGGTTCAGATTCCTTTTCTTTGCGAAGATAGAAAGACAGCTGTCTTCTAACGGGCACAAGTCTTTTGCAAGTTTCGCGGTGCGGCACAATATCAAATTTGCTTGCCTGCAGCTCTAACGGCAAGCACTGCGCATAGTGAAAGTATGATATTGTCCGGTATTATAGTGATGCGGAGGCGACGCGCGAACTACTTTCGCGATAAGCAGCGTAGTGATCTATCTTCTGCGGCAAAAGATAGATCACACGATGCTTACCGCAAAGGTAGTTCGCGAGTCGCCTCCGCATCACTATAATACCGGACAATAGGAGTAGTCCATGCATGGAGAGGACGAGACGACTTACAATCAGAAAGGCAATTTTTCCTTGTCAGAAAAATGGGAAGGAAACGATTCCGCATCACTTGTTTTCTCCATGGCCCCTTCTGTACATATCTCTGGATTGAATGAACGGTAATTTGAGGCTGAAAGTTTGTTGGACATTATTTCCATTAGCACTTTCCAACGGGTAAAAGAGAGGGACATCAAAAATTCCCAGGAAATTCAAGAAATTTCATTTTGAATTCCATTTGAAATGGCTCTTTTTCTTTTCTTGTTCGGTTTTATGGAGTTAATATTGCAGCTAGTTGTGAATGATCAGACATCGATGAAAGTTCGTTCTAACGATTGCGCAAAGGTCACGGCGTGGGAGTGTCCCTGCTTCGAGTGGGAGCAGGGGATGTTGATCGAAGTCGTTCTTCATCCTCGCTGTGTGTTGCCAATAAATGCACTCGAAGCATTTTCATATCCAGCGCTTGTCCCAACAATATCATACTTCTCTTTACTTGTCACCATTCAGTCTTCATTCTTCACTGATCGCTCTGTACTCTTCTCTCATCCCCTCGCTCTT
>JACMIG010002375.1:0-15520 GCA_014805385.1 Levipalatum texanum | reverse complement strand
CCCCCCCCCCCCCCCCCCCCCCCCCCCCACCCCCCCCCCCCCCCCCCCCCCCCCCCGCCCCCCCCCCCCCCGCCCACCCCGAGGAGGGAGAGAGAGAGAGTGGAGGAGGAGCACCCTTGGGGGAGATGTCACAATCTCTCAGGGTGCACTTTCCTTCAGTATAAAAGGATCAGATCGGCTTCTCGGATTCAGAATCGCCTCGGTTTCTTCTCTTTTTTAAATTTCATTTCTCAGGTCGTCGCTAATATTAAATCAAACATGCAACCCTCATTCATTCTTTCTTTATTGATCAGCTTCTCCTCTTCGAATTTCTTAGTTGTTCTATACTGGATCCCTTTATCCTCTAAAACAGACCTTATAAAATGGGCTTTCCTAGAATTTTTTACCCTCCCCCTAGTCCCAATTTCATGTATCTTTCATCACTGTCTTATTTTCAAGTTATCGCGTTATTTCTGATCGGCCTCACTCTGTCTCTAACCACAATTCATATTTCATTGTCAGAGGGATCATGTGCGGAATCTTCGCCGTCTGCCACGACCGCTCCAAGGATTGTCCTCGATTCCCGCTGGAGAAGGCACAGGAACACTCGTCGTTAGTTTATTTATTTTGATTTATTGGGGGAGTGTGGGCGACGTTTCCTAAAAATTCAGCAATTTATTTTGTATTCGTCGCCCGCTGGGATGGCGCACTTTGTCTTGGGGAAGTAAACATGTAGTATCTGCGCGAAAGACACGGGTTGTTGACTATGTTGAGTCGTGCAAGAAAAGACGAAGTGAGGGAGAAGTAGAAGGGGGTGAGACAAGCGAAGTGCCAGTGTAGAAAACACTGGAGTACATGGAGTCATGCAGGAAGAGAAGAAGAGAATGAGACAGAAAAGATGAGGGGGTAAGAGAAGCGATGAGTCAATGTGGAAAACAGAGAGGGACAGTCCCCCCACAGGAAAACAGGGATCCAAAGCGACGGCTGCGAATCACATATTTATTGACAATTTGTTGGGTACAAGAGATTCCACTCACATTGTTTTAAAACGTTTACTTCAATGCTTAGGTTCTTCCGTGAAACTTAACAACGTTTGCCGACAGATTATGATGTCAGTAAACACGAAATACGAGACATGTTTCAGTCCCCATGAATATAGGTGTCGTGCTGTACTTATCCAATCGTAGAGGACCCGTATGTTTAAATATACAAATTAATATATAAAAAGTTCAAAGATCAATCCTCTCTCCCTTGCAGCCGCCAGTCTCATCGCGGCCCCGACTGCCACGGCTCGTACCTGAGCCCTGAATCAGGGGATATCCTGTGCCACGAGCGACTCGCCATCATGGATCTTTCGTGTGTGCAGCCACTCGCGGGAGTCGAGCCCGGACACCAGGTATTTTATTGTTCCGCTTTTATTCCTGTTTGCTAAATACAATATCTAAACGATGAAACATTTGCATGCTACTAAGTTTAGCCAACGAGATAAAGACAGTAGTATTCCTTAGCTTCCAGGTCGTCCACAACGGCGAGATCTACAACCACGAAATTCTGCGCAAGGGAGAACTGGCAGAGTACAAGATGAGGACGACGTGCGATTCGGAGGTTAAACATTTTACCAAAAATTATTCTGAAATTTATGATCTAAGCACTAAGAACAGTGAAAAGTAGAAGTATTATGCCGAAAAGAAAAGCATAAATCGATTTCAGAGCAGTGCGATAATTGTAATTCCGCATCAACTCCAAAATAGAGCTTATGTTTCATTCCGGATCAATTAGACGATTATAAGCCAATTAATTTGATATCTTTTGGCTTGCTGCTTCCTAAAATAACAGTAGAATATTGTAAGCATGACGACTTCAACTAATCCCTACTTATCCAGGTCCTCATCTTCCTGTACGAAAAGCTGCGCAATGGCTCCCTCTGCTCGCACCTCGATGGCGATTTTGCCTTTGCCCTCGTCTACGATGGTACGATCTCTTCCGTAAAGTAGAATTACCACTCGCATGTGCGCGATAATTACGCGCGCGCAGTTATATATCTATAGAATAGTTTCACGATGCCGCACACTTTATACCGTTAATAATTTCAGGCGAATTCCTCGCAGCCCGCGACCCCGTCGGAAAGCAGCAATTCTACTACGGAATCGACGAGGATGGCCGATACTTCTTCAGGTCAGGGCATAATTACTGCTAAGATTATCTCTGGTGATAATGTTATCACGAAATGTTATCACTAGTGATAATATCATAATTACTACGAGAGTTATCACGAGTGCCAATCTTCAGCAACGAGCTCAAGGCCATCGAGGACCTGACGGGAGGGACTAAACTAGCCTCGTTTCCCCCTGGACACTACTACACGCCGGAGGAGGGATTCGTACGATATTTCCAGGTAGCTGATTAGGTTTTTTTTGAGACTTTGGCGAATATCGGCAGACTGTAGGCTTTCGTTATGTTTCACGAAACTCTCAATCTGCAATTTTATATTACACAAACGATACACTGTAACAAAATGATACCAAATAAAATTACATTTATTGAAAGCGAACAAGATTTGATCCCCAACGTTCTCGTTTTTCGAGAAGAAGTCTTCTTTCTCCATTAGAGACAATCCACCGTTATCCGCGCCCCGCTGGCAGGACTACCACAAGCCCAAAGCTACAGTAACCCTCAAATCTTCAGCCCGCCTGGCTGGACTACCGTCTGTGCACGCGCGATGCCGATCTCGATCTCCTCCACAATTCGTTGATCGCAGCAACAGAGAAAAGACTGATGTCGGATGCCCCTCTCGGGGTTCTTCTGTCGGGGGGACTGGACAGCAGCCTCGTCAGGTAATCATTGAAAGTTCTATTGGGATTCGAAAGGTCACTCTGGCCCGTCCTCAGAAATCCAATTATTAACAACACGTGGAAGGTTCCTCTATTATCGGTGTCGTGAAACACATTGTCTTGACATCTTGTAGAGTACCATCACTCTCATATTTGGCAGGTACAAAAGCGTCTAAATAGTTAAGGAAATGAAAACTGGATAATTAATAATTCTTATAAATAAATACTAATCAATTAATCATTATTCCCGTCTCAGCTCGATCGCCGTGCGCGCGCTGAAGAAGCAGGGCGTTCCCATCCACTCGTTCGCCGTCGGATTCGATTCTTCCTCTCCGGATATTGCAGCTGCTCGAAAGGTGCGCGGAATATACGCCGATTAGCGCGTGGAATATACCGTCATAAGAATGTGCTGTGTGAGCGCGAAATATACGCGACCAAATGTTTTACAACGCCGCGCACTTTTGTTGCTAGAAATAACCAAATGTTTTTTGAAGGTAGCCGATTTCCTCGGGACGCAGCACCACGAAGTCTACTTCACGCTGGAGGTGGGCTGATATTTGTGAAATGAAGTTTTTATTGTTAAACCACTTTGCGATTGAGCAAGTCATGCAATCTACTCCTAAATATTCTGATGCGAAACACATATTTTGGTATTGAAGTGACTGATCGGAAAAGCAAATATGTTTCGAACCTTGCAATAGAGGATCTGGCAATCAGCCATACCAATTTTCCGGTCTTTCGGGTGATATAAAGTAAACTGCAACTTTCTATACTCGCACGGCGTACTGTGCCGATTAGTAAAAATCGACATCGTTCTGTACTCGTACAATAATTATCCTCAGGACGGGCTGGCAATCCTGGACAAACTGGTGTGGCATCTGGAGACATTCGATGTCACTTCCATCCGTGCCTCCACTCCCATGTACATCCTTTCCGAGGCCATCAGCAAGATGGGAATCAAGGTGGGGGATTTACTACGAGTTATTATTACCAGTGATTCTCGTAGTAATTATAATTACCACAAGGATTATCACTAGTGATAATCTTCGTAGTAATTACATATTGCTCCAGGTCGTTCTCTCGGGCGAGGGCTCGGACGAAATCTTCGGGGGCTACCTCTACTTCCACAATGCTCCGAGCGACGAGGAGTTCCAGAAGGTATTGAAAGATTTCAAGCGACAATTTGAAAACGTAATTATCATAAATGTTATTTATTGCCTTTTAGGAAACCCAGACCAGCAGGAAGATTATTCTGTTAGATAATTATTTGAGAATAGCTAGATCATGAAACGCATCAGTTGCGATGAATATTGATAGTGTTTTTAAAGCGAAGTCTTATATTAGAGAGTAAAACCACGATAATCACCACCAGGAAACAATCGACCGCGTGCTTCACCTCCACACTTCCGACTGCCTCCGAGCCGACAAGTCATGCTACGCCCACGCAGTCGAGGTGAGAGAATGCAATCTCGAATGAAAAAGACGTGGAAAATGTGATGTTCCACTGATTAGAAAATATGCTGCATATCAGTCCCCATATCTGTCAGAGAGCAGAAAACCGCTTTATCACAATTGTTCTTTTCTTCTTTTCTTTGACTTCTTAATTTAAACTTAACAAGCCATTGGCTAGCCAACGGCATCTTAAATCAAATCAATGATAGAACGCGAAAGCTAGGAATAAAATTCCGAAGCCCGTGTGCACTCATAAATATTTATATCGATATTATTATTATTGGTTTTTTAAGACGCCACCACAAGATTGCCTGACGAACACTTTTACGGTGTTCATTATCCTCTGAAACATAGGCAAAATGTATTTTTGTTGTTGTCAAACAAAGATTAAATATTTCCAGGTTCGCGTTCCGTTCCTCGACAAGGCCTTTCTCGAAGCTGCGATGATGACCAAGCCGGAGGTGCGCAAAGTTTATCATGTATTGTTTGGAATCATGTTGTTTTTTTTATATTCATTTAGTTTATCATGTATTGTTTTTTTTTATATTCATTTATTGTTTGGAATGAAAACAGTAAGTTTAACATAACCATGAATATATAATATATTCATTTATTGTTTGGAATCATTCCGGGAAATAAAAAAATGTTCAGGAGAAGAAGCCGCGCGCTTTCATGGGTCGTTCCGTCGAAAAGTATCTCATCCGCAAGGCATTCGATGTCGAGGTGAATATTATTGTGTTTCACCAACCTCGTAATAAATATCAATGGCGGTTCGAAAATAATCCCACGCCACTTTCCGTTTCACAATACTCATTGTGAGAAAAGAGATAGAAATTCAACAAAAATATCCAAGCAACCTGATAAAAATAATCTTTACAGGAGGATCCTTTTCTTCCTCGGGAGATTCTGTGGCGCCAGAAGGAGCAGTTCTCGGACGGCGTCGGCTACTCGTGGATCGACGGCCTCGTCGCCTACTGCACGGCCGCCATCGGAGATGAGGAGGTGAGGAGAGCGAGGGCGACGTTTCCCGGTGAACCAGAGGAAATGTCGACCGGGGGAAGGCGCACTCGCACACCACCAAATCATATCTGTTACCTAAAATAGAACGAATTTCACGAATAAAAATTAAGGGAATTTCTCTTACAATTTTCATTTATTATTTTTGACAATTTTATTATTTTAATTTACTACTTTTCTAAACATTATTTCCAGCTCGCATCTGCCGCCTCCGAATTCCCGATCTCCCCTCCCCACTCGAAGGAGGCCCTGTTCATGCGGCGCCTCTTCCACGGCCACTTCCCATCCGACGAGGCCGCTCGCACTGTTCGCAAGTGGATTCCCAAGTGGCAGGAGAACACCGTGAGATGGAGTGATTCAGAGGCTTTGACCGTCACATAATAATAATTTAATGCCGTAAATAACGCACCCAGAGAAATATTCAATTCAAGCTCAATGCATTTGGAACTTTCTTGAAACACAACTCAAATTATTCAAACGCCAAAACCCTTCCAAATTGCATTCCCTCTTCAGGACCCCTCCGGCCGTGCTTCCACTGCTCACATCAACGCTCTCGCCGGAAACGAGGACGAGAAAACCGTCAAGGAGTAGTCAACTGGATACCCCTGGTTGATTCTTCGATGCGCATTGTCCCCTAGCTTTTAATTTTATTGATATTTATTCCCCCGCTTATTTCTCTTATTCAGGCTAAAATTGTTGTGCTTTTCACTCAAGGATTCCGGCCGAATTGTTGCATTTTTCCATCATTTGACCATGTCACTAGATTGGAGAATAGGGCTCACTTTTCTAAATATTATAGTTGCGAGTAGAAAAAGTCATGCGTTTGAAAAAGTAATTTTATATTTTTTTGAAGTTGGATAAAATGGAAGTTGTTGCAACAATGACGGAGAAACCGATGAAAATGTAGCAATTCGCAAATGCTATTGATCGTAAAATGGGGTGTGTGACATTTCAGCAAACAACATTTGAGCAAGTGTCATTTGAGCAAGCGACAGAACAGTGAAACTCTAGTTATTCTACTATCCACTTTTTAGATCGAAGCAATCCATTCGAAGTAATTTTCACGTCGTTAAGGTCAATGAGTCTAGAAGTGTAGACAAATTGCCGCCAGTGTGGGAGGCGTTGTCGCGTATATTAGTGCCGTTCAGCCCGCCTTTCTTCACTCGGGAAGATATTTCCTCAGGATGTTCCGTCTTGCCGTTCTTGCTGTTCTCTGCATCACCGTTGTCAACGCCGATCAAATCACCAACCTAAACAAAGTCCACCACCATCACTCAAAAGGAGTTATATATAACTACTTAAGGACCTATATATAAGTCCTTAAGGGCTTCTATATAACTCCTCAAGAAGATATAAACAACTTTTTATGCACTTCCAGGCTAAGCAAGAGGGTCAGGCACTCTTTAATGAAAAATTGCGAGAGCTATCCCCGGCGCATCAGGCAGCGGTATGTTACGATAGTTTTGTTTTGCGTTTAGCATTGTTTTGCGTTTCAGTTTAACACTATTGCAAACAATGTGGAACTAACTAAGAAGGAAACCATGGCTCAATTGCGCCAGCTCGAAAGCGAAGCTGTTGCAGGCGAAAAGGTTCGAGAATTTTGAAATCTTAAAAAAGGACTGGGAAGAACTTCTTGGCAAACTTCCAGTCTTAATGGGAGTGCATTTCTCAAGCAGTCGACGTATGGAAATGCGATATTTCGCTACGTCGGTGTCTGGATAAATGCACTCTCATGAAAACTGGCAATTTGCCAAGAAGTTCTTCCCACTCCCTTCTTTAATGCGCGTTCTCCAGCAGCATCCAGCTGATGGAGAAGCGTACCAACCTCAAAATGTTTCCAAAATGCAATTCTCAGGATGCTCTTAGCGCTTGTATTAATATTATCGCCGGTTTGATCAGCGACATTAGGAAAGCGGTATGCGCTGCCTTGTTGTCAACCTAATTGTCCATTGAAGTACGAAAAGGAGACTGACCTTCTGGATCTCAACGAAAGCGATATGACTGCGGCTCTCAACCTTTTGGATGTAGCTTTTAACGAGGACGTCAAGTTCAAGGATCTACACGACAATGTAGATATCCCCCCACTGCTTTGAGTCGGTATCCGAAATCCCATCATCAGACCAAAAATGCTTTCAACAAAATGTCTACCGAGCTCCAAGAGAAGCTTCATACCATCAAGAATCATCTTATTGACAATGTAGAGTTGGGTATCACAGAGAAGATGCTAAGATGTGTCATTTTCAGATCTGATTCTCGTAATGATAAAGCGTGTGGAGTTTTTATGTTGGTTGAACACGGTACCGCATATGGGAAAAGGAAGTACACAGTTCCTTCGGATCGCGAAACCTATGGGGGTATAGACGATAGTGAGCTGGTATAAAGGGCCTGAGGAAATCTCCACTCATACTCAACAGCCCCGAAAGAACGGAACCAGTAGTTTTCCAACGCCAAATTGGTGGAATTACAAGCTGTGTTCTTTTCCAAAAAGGGTATTATCCGCTTTCCAAGGCATTCTAAATTATCGTTCCGCTCGCAACAATTCTGCCTCAAAAAACCCCAGAAATGACTCTATGACTACAATCGATTGAACATCGACTTCTTGTTATGCCAATCGCGCCTGCAAAAATTTCAGCCCTTATTTCCTTATGGGGCTGAAATGTCGTTACTCAAATGACACTTGCTCAAATGCCACACACCCGTAAAATGTCCCGTGACCGTGAAATAGAATCCTAGTCCGCCTGGTGAAACATAAATACCTTGACGCGGTAGATCGAGAGGTGTTCTTGCCTTTGCGTCGCTAGACGCACCATGAAGAGTTCAACGTGGCTCAATCATGTGTCCGTTTCAGCTCGATTGCATTGAATTCAAACGCGGATTTCATTCGATATTACGCTTCCTCTCTCGATCGCCTAGCGGTAGTAGCGGAAGCAAGAGTCTCTAGGAAGTTAATTCATATCCGGAAACTTAGTTTCCAACCTAATATAAAGCGAGCTCAAAATTTTAAAATTTGAATCCCTGAATTTGAGGGAACGACACAATTGTGCTTTCGAGGAACAAATTCGAATACAATTGTGCCATCCGTGAAATAGTTGTACATGTTTTGTTACGGTCGCAGGCCAAGTTCGACACAATTGTGTCGTTTCCCTGAAGATCAGAATTAGGCTGGAATTCAAACGTTCTTTTCAAAACTGTCTTCCTGGCAGCGGGGGCCCTTTACAGTCCATGGCCTGGTGGCTTGCAAAATTTCAGCCGCGGACTCCATTCCTCCTTAAAGCAATTCCATTCGTCCTCAATACAAACACAATTGTCTGCTAACGGGAACAAGTCTTTTAGAAGTTCTGTGGTGCGGCAGAATAACGCCTTTTCCAGGAATATTCCTGTCATGAGCTTTTGCTAACAATAAGGCGAATATTCGAATTAGAATAAACGATAAATGCAGTTCTGCGGAACGGAGAAATAGAAAAACTAGGATTAACTTCAAAACATTTATTCATTTCCTGCTCAAGAAGTCGTGCGAGCTACCAATTACACATATTAAAACTTTATCATTTCACACAATGCGAATGGCGGCAAAGAGGACGACGATGGAGTTCTGAAAATTTAAAATAGTTTTAACTTACATACATTTGATCGTTTTATTAATATTTAAATAATGAGTACATAAAATAAATAAATAAATAAATAAATAAGCCATTTAGAATTCCTACCGATGCAAAGGCGCTAAAGACACTGTTCTGTTCAGGCATACTGAAGTCGCAAGTGTCGATCAAATCCTGTGGCACGACGTCCTTCTGAAATTTATTTCGTCAATTTTATAATATTTTAAATAAAAACAATATTCATTGAAATATTTGGCATGAAAGAGTATTTTGACAATTTTAAAATTCAAAGAAATTACCAACTTTAATTCTAGAGATGTTAGGGACGCAAATTGTAATTTTTATAAGTTCTAAAATTGATATCGTACATCGCAGTTATTGCCGTGGCATGAAATTTCGACGACATTGTCCTTGACGCTTTCGCAATTGAACTGCGCCGTAGAATCGGATGCAACATCGTCGCCGAACCTTCCGATGTTCCACGTATCTACAATAAATTTGTGATATGTATTTAAAGTTTACGATACCAAAAAAGATCATACCTCCAATGAGTTCTCCTTTCACAATGCAGCGCCTCTCTTCATAGGTCTTACTTTCATCCTCCATAAAGTTGTATTTAAGGGTGCCATTGCAAAAGACGAATTTGCGCTTGCAAATGAGTGCACCGGACTCGGGATTTTTGTGAAGGGTCAATTTAATTTTGTACAACATGATTTTTTTTTGTAATTAATTTTGTACAACATGATTTTCAACTTGAAGTGCGGGTGATTCTCATGGAATTCTAAATGTGTTCTTACATCACACGCATCGCCGAGGCATGAAATGACCGTTTCATCTTTGGCCGAGAAGCAAGCGAGCGGTTCCTTGTCATTCGATGCCACACTTTGATCAGTCGGAGTACTTGTGAAGTTGCCTAAACTTCATATTGAAATTGAGTGAAGAAATCCCTTACGCGGTCCAAGCTCCACTTTTACAAGGCAACGACGAACTTCATATGAATCTTCGGAAGTATTGAACGAGAGGATGCCGTCACAAATTGCATATTTTCCTGGAAATTCCAATACTTTTTTTCCCACATTTTCCAGCTCCTTACTTCCGCAAGTATCAGCAGCTGCTGTCGCTGTAATCGCTCCCTAAAAGGCTTTGTATAAACATTATGTAATATTTATTTTCTCACCTCGCAATTGAATCCTTTGCACGAAAGGGTCATCGGAGTTCCGTTCGTTTCACATTTGAGATCACTGTCGTCATCAGATGCAATGCTCGAACCATCAGGAGTTATTCTCCAACTATCTGAATTGATTGGTTTATCCGTGCATTTCTTTAAAGAAATTCACCAGTTTCATTAGTCAAAGTGAGCAAGCAGCGGCGAAATTTGTAGTTGCTGCAAAGAACATTTAGAAAGCGAAAAATTAGTTTTTACATTCTTCTGAACCCGAACTTCGCAAGGAATTTGACAAGAATTAGGACATACAATGTCTAAAAAAATCCCTTCATAAATTACCCTTGATCGGAAGCACCTTGCGACAATTTTCCACTGCACATTGTGAATTTCCCTCAAGAGCAAATTTATTTATAAATATTGATTTTCGGACACTGCTTACTGTTGCAAGTTTCAATGGCCTTTTCGATGGATACATTCTCCTGGAATTCAATGGTTTATTGAATAATATTTTAGATATTTACATCGCAATTATCACCGGCACAGGAAATGCGCATGGTATCGTCTGTAGGAGTCTCGCAGTGGAATTCGTTTGGCTGATCCTTAGTGGGCATGCTCAGCCCATCATTTTGCAGGATCCACTTCTCTAAACTCGTTTGCAAATTGTCGAGCGCCAAGTAGTAGTATGGGCAAATGTAGCTCTTGATCTACCACCATTTTATTGCCTGTTTGGCTCTGAATCGCTCCTATTCCGTTTAACGCGCCGTTCCCGAGCCAAACTGATCATAAAACCACGTCAGATCAAGAGCTGCTGGTGCCCGACAATATTCGGGATTACCTGTGTCTGGCTTCACTTCAACATAGCATCTCCGGACCGTGAATTCCTTATTTTTAGCTTCATCCGAAGTGTCATAAGTAAGCGCGTGACTGCAGTAGGCAGTTTTCCCTATAAAATATATAATGGAATTCCGATTTCCACATGTTCGATGGACAAAACCTAATATAAACATAACTTGAACTCTACGCTGTATTAAAATTTGGAAATATGTATACCAAACGAACCCAAAGTTTTAAAGTCTTTATAATTTTTAATGTCTTACGTCCGCAAGCTTGAAGAGCCAGTTCCGGCTTGGATTTGCCGGTTTCACAATTTTTGCCCGCACACGAAACAACGAGGTTGGAACTATCTACGCATGCAATAGAATCCGTTGCACTTCTCAGCGTTGGCTTGTCACTCATTGCTTCGAAAGTCCAAAGTCCTGAACATTCGATTATTTGCGGGTTGAATTGAAAACGAAATGTCTCACCTTTCACATCCTCCTTCATTTGGAAGTGACAATGCATATTTTCATCTGACTTCTTTCGGTGAATTACATTGTTACATCGAACAAAGAATTTTGCACACAGCTCATCAATGCGTTTTTGATTCTCCCCACTGATTGGAGTATATTTTTTCTGAAATATTTCAATGTTGGATATTATCGGGAACCACATGTGAAAACAATTTGAGTTGTGAACAACGTTAGTATTGTGTATTTCGATATTAAAGAAGGTCTGGTAGCCACTTGTTGGCAAAATGCCAATCTTAATGAAGTGCATTTGACCAGACATCGACGTATCGAAATGTCGCATTTCCATACGTCGACTGCTGGAGAAATGCACTCCATTAAGATTGGCATTTTGCCAAGAAGTGGCTGCCAGACCTTCTTTAATGGGTGGAGTACATTAAATAGTTCTTCTTTGAATCGGCACTACGTATCAATATAGTGGAGCTCACATCGCAATCGATTCCCGAACAATAAATAACAAGCTTGTCATTTTCCAGTTCGCAGGAATCTTCTGAATCTCCAGTCATTGGCTTGCTCGATCCGTCCGATTTAGCGGTCCAAAGTTCTGAAAGTTCCACAATATTCCAGTTCTGAATGCGTAATCCGACCAGCATCTTCTTTTAGATCAATTTTGCACCGCCTGTGAGTAAACTTCTGTGATACTTCATTAGCATCGTCGAACGTCAATTTGCGATTGCATTTGATCTTGTTATCTGAACGTCTTTTGAATTGAAATAACGTTTCATTATTGTAGAGAACCCGAAGCGTTCTAATTCCCACGTCTGGGTAACACCAATGACGGACTGCGCACGTTTTTCGGTCGGAGAGGGAGTTCAAAAGCTAGCGCATTCCCACTTTGGGGTTTTCCGGGCGTGCGAGAACGCTTCGGGTTATCCATAATATATGAATTATACATTTGCATATGTCCACAACATCTTCTTCGCTTTTCTTGGCGCAATTGTCTTCGTTTTTACATGTAAATTTGAAATATCCTGTCGAACAACGATCATTCCATTCAGGTTTTCCCGATTCAAAGAATTGCGCTTCAGGAAGCAAAGAGATTTCTGAAATTTAATATAAATGAATACTTTTGAGCCGCGAAACGCACTCTTCGAATTAGGATCAAATTGATACAAGCACGCGCCAAATCTTCCATTCGGAGAGAGTCTGGAACATTGATAATTAACAATGCAAAATGGCATCAATCGAACTCCTTATCCATGTATTTCTTGCCGCCGCATGGAACTGTAACTGACCCGCAGATGCGTGAAAAATGGTCGGCTGTGAGATTGCCCTTCAAATAAAATGATTAATTTAGTTTGCCGTAATGCATAAGGAGAACCATGAAAAAGTACAATGCCAACTTGAATCATGAGAAAGTACAATGCCAATTTTGCCAAAACTTGGGTCAGAAACTGATGCCGCCGCAAATTTTCCAATTAAAAAAATATAATAAAAATAGAACGTAAACTCAATAGAGATAAAAATAAAATTTACTGCTAAATAATCCATGTAAACTGGGACGACGACAGCTCCATCCGGTCCCTTTGAGCATTTCATTACTCCGTTGTTGGTTTCGATGGATTTCATGTCGTATTTAGTTAGCTCATCGTTTGTATATGAGACGATGCGTTTGTTTTTAGCATCATACTTGTATTCAGGATGCCACTTTTCGAATTTATCTTTCTTCCATTCATAGGTCGCTGAAATCATTGTTAGAATGCCATAGGACGGACCGATTTACCTGGATTATAGATGAATTTAATGACGCACGCCTGTGGCGGAATATTCGTTCGATTTTTGGGACAAACTGAAAGAATACTCCATTTTAACAGTTTAGCTTCTCGGAAAGTAACTTTACGCCAAAAGTTTGCGCTATTAAAGAAGGAGTAATAGCAACATTCTGCGTCCGTCAAACAGCTGGGGCAATTGTGGCAAAAGTGACCTATTTTCCAGACTTTGGCCAAAGTGCACTTGCACTTTCGCCTGAGTCTGGTCTCATTTCCATGGTGAGCGTAATCTGAAATGTTGCTCCTACTCCTTCTTTAATCTCGTTTTTTTTAAATTACATGATTTTAATACATGAATGAATATTATTACATGAGAGTCCTCAATATTACTAAAACAAATTAGTTCCTAGAAAATTATATTCCGGCGTTTGGACAGTGCCACTAGGCACGAGGGTGCGATTTCTAGGACAGTGAGTAAATAGGAAGTGGCACTATCCGTACGGACTATACGCCCTTAGCAACTACAGTACCGGCCATAAGTATTGCCGGTTTTTTTCAGCAGATCATAAAACTGAATTGCCTGATCCCCGAGGGTTGCTTGGGTGCAAACTGTAGCCCACCTTCGGGCGCATGTTTGCGCATAGCTCGCGTGCCTAGACAGTGCTGGCACAAATTTACACGAATTGTTCAATACAGGCAACTTTTGTCGTTTTTTTACATTTTTTACCCCACGTTTCCATGTGGGACCCCCAAACTTCCAAATGTTGTGTCCCCGATACGACCCCTACTGTACGTAGCGGGCGTAGCCCGCTACGTTAACATTTTTGGACCTGATCAGAGTAACGGTCTTGCAGTGAAACTTCATAATTATATTTTACGGAATGTCCGTTTTATGAAGCCGCGAACTGTTAAGTTGGTCAATAAGTCCTGCGACATCGACACTTTGAAATTCCGTTTCTCCGTCAATAGTTGATTTCGAGGTTCATATAACAGGGGTGAATCTAAATTTAGCGGCGATTTGGAAAAAAGGGCTGTTTTGGGATTTCTGTGCCGCTTGCACTTTAACTCTCCCGCATCAGAAATCCCCGGGAATTTTGTGCCAATTTTGGAGCAGAAATCCCAAAACAGCCCTTTTTTTCCGAATCGCCGCTGACTTTAGAATCCAGCCTCTTATATCATATAATGATTCCTGCGTCTGTCATTTCTTTAAAAGCTTACATCGCGTATCATTAAACTTCCATATCCAGTCCTTGAGGCAATAAAGTGGTCGAGATGCTTGATCTTGGAAAGAATAGTCATCGATATCAATTAAATCATGTCTGTACTTCCGGGTTCTTGACGGATCGCATTGCTGCAATGAAAATAATTTAAGCTGTTGCCGGGAAGGGGGATCTTTTTATGTTTTAACTTTTAAAAAATATTCATACCTCCCCTTGACCGCACTTATCATCCGGAACAAAATTTGGCTCATATGTGCATGGTCTTAGTATCCATGAACTTGCAAAGGCGATGCATATGAAAAGCAGTAGAAATGATGCTCCGCGCATGTAGAACCTGAACATGGTTAAAATAATTTGCGATTAAACGCAATTCATGATTTAAGCTGGAGAAGTTCAAATGTATTAAAATATTTGTAGTTGAAAGAAAATCCTAGGAAGTATAGATGAAACGAAGAAGCGAATATCACACACACGATTGAACTGCCAACGGTTGATCAGCAAATGCAGGTCGAATGAAAGAGCCATGCTAGCAGAGAACATTATGTATGGACGTTTATGTCAATATTCCGCATTTGAATCTTGGTTTGAGTAATCAATGTCTAATTTCCGCATTTCCATCGAGATTTGATTGATTTATGTCACAGCGTGTCAAACGGAAAATGTCTGGAAAATTACGACCTCATTATCGCCTCATTATCGAGAAAATTTCGAGACATTCTCTCTTCCCCAATTATAGGATGCGGCCTGTCTGCCTTTTTGGTGGGAAGAGAAAGCAAGTTTATTGGACCAATTGAACCTGTGCAAGGCTCATAAGAGATAGCAATGATCAATAATGTTTCCGTATTGGTAAATAATGGCAAGGGAAACTTCGATCACTATTTCCCGTACAGTTCCCAGGGTGGGCACTGTTTTGTGCCGAAGGTTCTGTTGATTGTCAAATTAGTGGTGGTCCTTGATGGTTCACAGTGGGATCCACTCCCGTCATTACGTATTCGAATAGTAAGCGTTTTGAATTCGTGTGTATGTAAGTATCCGTCAACAGATGGTGCCCGGTCGACCAAAGTGTTGATTTCCGACCTTGTGTTGAAGTTCCCTTGAAGTGCTTTTTTTATTTTGCTCCGCATTTGCAAGCTACAAAGTTTAAGAGGTCAAAAAATCGGCGATTTCGGTCATCTTGCCGAAACCTGTTTCGGAGACGCGCG
>JACMIG010002374.1:0-15522 GCA_014805385.1 Levipalatum texanum | reverse complement strand
AACGGCGGCGCCGCCAAAGTAATCAATGCGTCGGGGCCAATCAATCGATATCCCCTCTCGGTCAAAGGGCTCCACCACTACTGCACAGCTTTATCTGGGGCCTAAATGAAAAATGTAAAAAGTTAGCCCTGTGCAGTTTTTTACGCTCCACAACTTTGTAAGACATCGCAAAGCGATCAGATGCGACCCCTGGGAGGAGTAGTCTTTTCCGTGAAAAAGACGCCTAATTCGATCTCTTTGTGAGCTCGGAACCCCGAAGTGCGGCTAATTCAGGAAAACATTGTTTGCATTTTCCAGGGTAGAATTTGACGCTGAACAACATTGCGGAACATCGGAAAATGATTGGGAATGATCTAATCCCGATTTGAGATACATAATGGGAATGAAAGCAATTTTTCGAACCGAGATTGCGCTGTTTCGTGAATTCTACTATCGAATTATGGGCCTAAATGAAAAATCTAAAAAGTTAGCCCTGTATAGTTTTTCACGCTCTACAACTTTGTAAGACATCGCAAAGCGATCAGATGCGACCCCTGGGAGGAGTAGTCTTTTCCGTGAAATCAACCAGCGGTGCAATTTCTTTTTGACCTCAGTTCCAGGGCATGCAGTGTGCTAATGCTCAAGTTAATAGTACCATTTTGTGCAGAATTTAACGCTGAAGAACTTTCCGGAACATCGGAATTTGATTGGAGCTCATTTACGGTCGTTATACGGCCCTTTTTCACAGTCATTGAAATTTCAGACATATTGATTGCGCTATTTCGCGCGCAACAGGCCTAAATGAAAAATCTAATAAATTAACTTTGGGTAGTGTTTTACGCTCTACAACTTTGTAAGACATCGCAAAACGATCTGAGGCGATCCCTGGGAGGAGTAGTTTTTGGCGCGTAAAAACAGGCTCAAAAATGCAATTGGACAAGAGATATGAGTATCATTGTAGGTCGTGGTGATGAAATAAACATTTGATATTTTGTACCGTCATACCAAGGAACTCGCAGAACAGTTTGCAAAGAAAACAAAACAATTGACCACGAGCGGGATCGAACCCCGAACCTCTCGCTCCATGGGCAGGCATGTTGGCACTGCGCCATGACTGCAAAGGGCGGGGCCGCTCAAACGTAGACCCGGCAGGTCTCGCGCCACGCTTGACCCCCTGTGGGACTTTTTACTATTCCATAACTGGGAATGTTCAGAGTTCTCTCGTTCATCAGCATTCAGCGACATTCAAGTGAATGGCGTGCACTACAGGATGCACCTTCATTATGCACCTCATTATTGTTTTGCTGTCTATGACGAGGATGGGATTATATGATGTGCATAGTTTTACGCACCACCAAAAGACGACGTTTACTAAACTACACACTCCAAAATACGGTAGCTGTGGTCACTTTCATTAGCATCCGGTCGATTCTCGGAAAATGAGGGCGTCAAATGAGGGAAAAACAGGGAGTGTTTTGAACCAAGCTAGATTCCCCCCGAAAACAGCGGAAAGTTCGCAGCGTTAAGGGATCAAAGCGAGCTACCATTGACACGTAAAATTTGCTTGAGGAAGCTGGAGACTACAAATGACGATCCCGAGTGGGTCACATTCTGTAATGGTAGTCGCATACGAGAATGGAAAGGATTCGCGACAATAATGAGCCCGGATGACGCGTTTTATGTGCTGGCCTCGCCTCTGGAGAGAAGTGTGCAAGAATCTGCAGGGAGAAGAAGGAACAGTTGTTGTGTTCTGAGGGATATTTCAGTAATGGCCGTAGTATTGAGGGAGAAAGAAATGCCCTATCTTGCGGACCCCTCGGAAATCTGCTCAGTCTCGAATGTCTTGTTGTTTTGTGCCCAAGGGCGAGAAGGGGCGAGACGGGGCGCACGGCGGGAGGCTGAAAGGCGAGACGGGGCGCACGGCGGGAGGCTGCACGCTATGTACGGGGGCTAGGGCAACAATTATCGGTTGAGGGGAGAAGGGGGGGGAGGGGAGGAGGTGGAGGAGGAGGGGGGATAATGTGGAAAGGAGGATGAGGAGGAGGAGGAGGGAGAGGTGGACGAGAAGAAGGAGAGAGAAGGAAAAGATGAGAAGGAGGAGGCGGTAGGGAAGTAGGATTAGAAGACAAGGTCGATCTTGCAAATAATGGGGGGAGAAAAGGATGAGGAGATGGGAAGGAGGAGAGGCTGATACAATGGAGGAGAAAGAGAAGGGTGAGTTGAGAGGCTGGAGTAGAGGTTCTCTGGGCAAGGAAAGAGGAGTTATGGAATGAGAACAGGGAGGAAGTAGAAGAGGTAAGATGAGGCTTTTTTTCATTTCTTGACCTCGCTCAGAAGTAATTGTTCCGTCTTCAAGGACTAAGAACTAAATGTTGAAGACTTGAGTGCAAAGCACCGAGGTCGAGGGGCGCTCCGCACGAGTTGTTATGATGACTGATTAATAACTTATGATTGAGGGATACTGTAGGTCCCCAGGGGAAGGGGGAAATTTTGGATGATTATTCAATGCCTTGTGACGTTCGTAGAAGAAGCGCAGCGAAAACAATAATGAGGTCCTCGGGGGAATGCCTGAGCTGCTATTGTAAGAATGGAGCGGTATTTTAGTATTCTGTGCGGAATATTTTTTCACATCGTAAGAAAAAAGATAAAGATCTCTTCTTGAATGGACTAAGAGCGAGGTAATTCAGCGAAAGACCAGTATAGGCAGAATGTGATGTTAACCTTTCGGTTCTCAAGAAGACACTAAGAGATCGAAAATGTCAACTACCTGAGAACCAGGAAGACTGGGAGCAGGGTTCCGGGGCTCCGCAGTTTGAAGACTGCTTCCAGATCACTCACGAGAGTAAAGAGGGCGAGATAATGGGATGGGAACGTGAATGGACGACCCCAAGCTCAAGCCTCGGCAGACAGAGAAGATGCTCACTACGGACGGATCGGCTAAGGTAAAAAATCGTTGTCCAATGGGAATGTCATGGTCCCATGGGAATGACATGGTCCGGGAATATCATGGTCCCGGGAATGTCATGGTCCCGGGAATAACATGGTCCGTGGGAATTTCATGGTCCGGGAATTACATGGTCCGGGAAAGACATGGTCCGTAAAAAGTCACAAAGTCCCTGGATTTGCCTTATTTACACTCTTACCATGTAGTTTTTGTGGACCATGTAATTTCAGGGACCATGCAATTCCCGGACCATGTTATTCCTGGGACCATGTCATTCCCGACGGACCATGTCATTCCCATGGGACCATGTCATTCCCGCGGACCATGACATTCCCATTGGACAACAATTTTTTACCTTAGCCGACGGATCACGGCAGCCCAACACACAGACTAGAAACTTCAGGTCAGTGTTGACAGTTGCATATGGCACTTGGGCTCAAAGCGACGGATCCTTTATGCCGATATTGGAAGATCTGAATATTGTTGCGAACCTGCGGAGCTTTCACAACGGCTACGAGGCTCACAATCAGCGGATCCACAACCTGCGTCATTCGAGATGAATCAATCTGGCGACAATCGCATACAATCAGATCCGATATAGGAAGATTGGCATAACATACCGAGTCAGGATCATGGAACCGATTCTAGCGACGTTCTACGCTAGGCTAAAGGGAGGTGGCACTACGATCGCTCAGCAAAAAGCCAATAACGCTATAAAGAAGTGTCCTATCGCGACCAAACCTATCAGGAAACCTCCGTGAGGGATAAGACCTCGAATCGCACAATGCCTTTCCATGTTGATCGAGAGGATGAAGACGTAATCTTTGGAATATAAATACGTGTTCCTTAGAAGTCACAAGTGCGCCGACCAAGCATCAACCTTTAGCCGATTCCCGGATAAGAAGACAAGGGGGTTCCTTGACGAGGGGCCCATGTCTAATTTTCGAGTCACTCTCCTCGACGTCCTTCCAAGTAATTCGTTCACTTTGTAGCGTCTCTAGCAATCTGAACCGAGACAGAGACAGCATCTCTCGCCTCCTCGGAGCAATGAGGTAATGAGGGTTCTCCGAGGACGAGTTGATGAGAGCAAGTCCTCTTCTCCTCCTCTTCCCCCTCCTCCCCCTCGTCCTCGACTTCTCCTCTTTCTTGCACCCTCAAGGAATGCCCCCGGAATTCATTTGTACCGCTTTCCTTTCGGTGTGAAACGCGGGCTCATTTCGGACGCCTGACCTCATTCTCCTTGGAAATGAGACTAACGAAACATTTTTAAAAGCACCAATCAAATAAAGACCAGAGAAAACGAGAGAGTGCCAGAGAAAAATGGCAATGAAAGTGATGGACCGAGGGGACAAAGAGGGCGGAAAGGTCGACCGCGATACTTTGCCGAGATGAGCTTCTGAGCACTCTCCACGTTATTACCAAAGGACTAAGATATCGATCGGGAGGAAAAGTTTCCCTTTCCGCAATTCTACGGCCAAACTGAAAAAAGGAGATTATCACTGGTGCCTTCGCCCTCGTTCCTTTAGAGAATGCGACTGCCTCTCAAGTGGTTGAAAAATGATTTTTCAAATGTTCTCTTCCATTGTTCATTCTTTTCTTATTGACTTTTCTGATTATTGTCGAGAGACTGTGCAATCTCTCGGATTGCACATTCTCTCGTCATTTTTTATGGACCCCTCTTTTATGATGCTTCGCTTCGGAGTCTCACTGAATGGCATGGATATTCTGAACATCGAGGGGGGCCGAAATTTCTCTCGCGGAACTGTTATTGCAAGGATTAGGGCGCGCGCCAATACTGAGCTACCGTAACCCTTTCCATTCAGGACACCAACAACGAGAGCATTATGATCGATTGGATCAACACGCCCGCTGGCGCTGCCAAGCAGTTCCGCCGCGAGCGGTTCCGCAGGAAGGAGCTGCCCATTGAGTACAACCCCTGAATGGTGATGCTATCCAACTGTGTTCACTTCTCATTACAATTTCGTCAATTGTTTTACAGATCTAACAATGAGATATGAGAGTCGGGAATTTCTCCCTGTGGAACGGAAAAAGCAAAGGTTGGGGAACGGGGGCAAAACAAGTTGACGGAGGTAAAGAGAACGTTACTTTAAAGAAGGTCTGGCAGCAACTTCGAATCCGTGGAATAGACTAAGAAAATTAAGAGAGCGCACTCGCCTATTTTACAGATTTCTGAAACGGAATTCCTAATATCAAGCGATTTTTGCTAGACTTTGTTTTCAAATAAATTGCTATGTGCAGACTGGCCATATCCCGGCCGATTGTGATCTAACATGGTGCCTAATTAGCCGCGCAGACCGGATTGCTCAATGCTACCGTATCCAATGCGCTCAAATTTGAAAAGGCGTATTTCGGGGTAGAAGAAAGCTTCAGAGGAATGAAAGGTATCAAATTGCTCGTCTTGAAGAGAAGATTCCGAAGCACACAAAATCTCAAATTCGAAAGTTGGTTCCAGACCAAGGAGTGGGAGCAAGATTCCGTGTCCGTAAAGATTCCGTGACAATACGCGATTTTAGAAAGCTTCGGAGAATGTTGTAATTTGTATATTTTGTGTTGTGTCCGAATTTGCAAATTTATTGATCGCTTATTACTTTCGGACAGTCTTCCCGTCGTTCGAAACAGTTGAAAACGAGACGATCACAGAAAGGTGCAAAATTCGTGACTAAGTTATCGTTCCAAGGCGCGATTTTCGTATCAATCCTCAGAGGACTGTCCTACTCATTGCAAACGCAGAGGGAACTGAAAAATATTATCATTCTCATCGAACAAGCATTCTCTTCTCTGCTTCACTATCTGGATTCGACGCCGCATACTCATAGGTACGATTTCATTTTTATCGTTCTGAACGTCTATAAAAAATATCTGTACCATTTAATGAATCAAGCAAATATTATTATAGATTAAATAAAGTCTTAAAATAGTTAACTGGAAGCTTTCAGTGCGGATTTCATGGAGAATTCACTCCTAATCCATTCGACGAAGCCCTGAAGAAGAACTTCGAGTTCGAGTACATCGGCAAGGTCGTCGAATCAAGGCCCGCGTGTGGAACCATCCACCTGAGTACGTTTAATTTTTAAAAATATTTGAGTGGTGCAATTATTGATTCCGAACCGGGATACTTTAATAATTGGGGATCAGAGGCAATAATTTGTATCGAGTGCGAAGAATAATGGGGGTGCAGAATGAATTCCATTAGAGACGTTCAAATTGAAACTAAATTTGAGTTGAGATAAATATATGCTTCTGAATACTGGGAATTCAGACGTCACGGCGTGGCTGAACGGATCGATCGCTTCGCACGTCATCGACCCGCTCGTCGCTCGATTCGCAAACAATTCGAAGCTCCACGAGGTATGAACCAAAAGTTATGGAATGATGGCATTTTTAGATGCACTGTTTTCGGAAATATATAATAGAAGAGCTAATTCCGTAATCCGCATATTTCAGATAACGAAGAAAAACTCCGAGGATCAGCTTTCGGCTCACCTGAAGATCCAGAAGGAAACTTGGAAGCTGTACCGAGCCAATTTCATCAAGTAAGGGCATGATTTCCCAAACGTGTTAGAGAAGAAGATTTTGGTTTCCGACAATATAAATTTCCGATTTTTAGGAACTCGAAGAAGGAAGCAACCGTCGCCGCCGCCGTTGCGGACTATGCGATCGGGGGACTTGAGGAACTCATCAGCGATGACACCACGGTAATTATACAAATATCGTATGTAAAATAGTTTGACCGATTCTATCATTTTATCGCCGTTTCTGAGAAATTACACGAGTCTCGATCTCCAATAATATACGACATTTCAGCAGGCCGCGTCCGACCTCGCGGAGGTCACCGTGCATGTGGAATCGGCCTACGCGAAGACGCTCGTGGCATCCGGACTGAATTCACTCGAAAGCGAGTTCAGCACTTTCCTGCGCTCTATCACGTCCAGCCGAGCCCTGGACCAGAAGATGGCAGAGTTCCTCTGGGGAAACGCAGCCATGGATCGCATATTCAGCGGGTACGAGATTTATTTTTCGTTTATTCATTGAGAGAGAATAGTTCAGAATTATGCAGCAAAACGATTGCCATTGATTATTTAGACATTTAGAGATTCACGAAGTATTCGGAAAGCTAGAGGAACGGGTCAATATTTCATGACGACTATTGAATGTGATGAATCTTTTCGTTTATGACTACATGTCCAACGAGAAGCCGATTCGATTCGGAAGGATGGACACTCCATTGCACTACGCGGCTTCGACTGTTCAGTCCAGCGTCTCCACCGTCGCTCACTTCCTTCTTTATTTAAATGTAATAATGATAATAATAATGTTAATTTTGTTAATAATGTTAATAATAATAGTGTTGTTAATAATAATAATAATAATAATAATTTGGTTAATAATAATAATGTTGTTGATAATAATAATAAAGTTAATAATATAATTTAATTGCATGTTGTCATTCGGAGATTCTCAACTGGGTACGAAACGGTGATAAATGGGGTGTGCTCATTGTCAGTCCGTAATTCGCATTTTCCGGCGCATTTTCCGCTATTGGGTGATCGACAAAGAGTTCCAATCGGTATCTCTGTCCATTAGAAACGAAAGAGTATATCACAGCAAAGTGCGAACCCCACGGGGAACAGTCTTGACTAGACTTATCGTCCCAAGGCGCGATCTCTCATCGCTTTCCCTCCCCCCTCCCTTTGCTCCCCTCTCTTATTCATTCCCTGAAATATGAAGCGCGTCTCCTCTTCTTCTTCTTCCTCCCCGGACACAGTCACCCGCAAGCTCCGCCGCCGCTCTCCTGACATCGATGTCGTCAGCGACGACAGCCCCGCCAGTCCGGATGAGGTCGTCGAGGAGGACGTTGTCGAGGGCCTCGACGACGTCAGCGACGACTGCCCCTTAAGCCCGGACGAGGTCGTCGAGGAGGAAGTCGTCCACGACATCGACGACGACTCCAATGAAGACGACGAGCCCCTGGAGGAGGGCAAAGTCGACACGCCCAATGGCCCGTCCCCCACCTCCATCATGAACGCCGTCTACGAGAAAGAGCGCCGTCGCTGGCCGACGGACTGGGACGACATGCAGAGATACAGAAGAAACGACGAGGTTTTTTGTAAAAATCAAGCAAAGGGGCGACCCGGCGGACAAGCGCCCCAAACGATCGATCCAGGGGCTGGTTTCTTTATGGTATGTACCTGCCCTGACCACAACTATAACACACTACTCGGTTTGTCTTAAGACCCCGTAGAATATTCTAGAAAAAATAAGGGGTGTTTTTTATTCCAAAAAACGCCCAGGGCGATTGAAGCAATATTTTTTGATTCTGTTTTTTTTCGGTGAAAGATCATTTTTAGGCGTGTTATGACGCATAAAAGCATTAAGGTGCTAGAATGCAAGTACGTTTTTAGCAGATCCCAAATATTCGAAAGCCTAGAAGACAGGAAAACTTTCAGAGGCGGCACCTTCTAATCGCATATTATGCAAAAGCATAATCGATTACCTATAGTAAAAAAATTTTCATGCAGATTGCACCATGTTAAATTTGTCAAAATCGCGATATTCGAACCCAACCTATGACGATTTTGGGAAATATGCGTTCTGAGAAGCTGAAAATATTTTTAAAATAAAGAGCGTATCCGGTTACCTATAATCGCATTACGTTCCTTTTTCACTTTGTTGATAAACTGTGGGACGATTGAGCGAAAAAATGCGAAGTGACGGAACACCCATTTCCAAGAGGCATAACAAGCGGATTAGGTGCCCGGGGAACTTCATATTGAAGTAAGCTGAACATTGCGGAAGCATCTCAAAGTTTTATAAAAATGGGCCTTCTAAATCAATTTTGTTCATACTAACGAGTGCCGTGAAAACGCCACTTATTGCTGTAATTTCGATTTTTAAAATGAGGTCACATCCGACGGGGGACCTTTTCGGATGGAAAACAAAAGTGAAAAATTTTCCTCATTGACTACCCCATCCAGCCCAATGTTCAAAATTGCTCAATGCTACCGTATCCAATGCGCTCAAATTTGAAAGGGCGTATCTCGGGGTAGAAAAAAGCTACAGAGAGAAGAAAGGTATCAAATTGCTCGTCTTGAAGAGACGATTCCGATGCACACAAAATCTCAAATTCGAAAGTTGCTGCCAGACCTTCTTTAAAGAAGGAGCAGGAGGAACATTCCTGTCCGTAAAACAACTGTGATCATTGTGGCTAAAATATTCTAAAATGCAGTTTTAGAATATCTCACAGCTGTTTTACGGACATGAATCTTCCACCTACTCCTTCTTTAATTAACAATGGTAGCAAAGTAAAAAGTTAAATGCGTGAGTGTCGTTCGTCTCTGTCGATGATTTCCAGTGTAGCCATGGTGGTGGGAGCAACATTCACGACGTTATTACGGGCAAAGATCGAGAAGAGGAACTTCCTGAACAATCCCATTTTAGATCTCAGAGTCATCGTCGGCGGAAAATAGTTCCGGAGAATACGATCGTCGCGCTTTGGCAAAATGTGCTGATTATAAAAAAAAACCCCGCCCATTGCACTTTGATGGGAGAAAAGGGCAATTATTTACGGTAATACTGCGTGAAATTCAGAAGGTCGACAACCGTCTTCTCCGGAATGTTCTTAGTCAAGGAAATACCTGTAGTCAGCGATTCCGAGCAGAATCACCAGCGCGTCCAGAGCCGGGAAGCTTGTGAAGATAAAGGTTTGAATTCTTTAGTGAGCGGAATTTGTCGGTACCGGAACGAAATATTACCTCGGTGTCAGGGTGAGATGAATGCGAGCAAGCGGTGCAGTGATGTTGAAAGCGCACGGAAGGTAGATCAGTGCCAAAGGAACGAGAAGCTGGAATTTCCAAGTTCGAAGGATGCGGTCTTTAGAAAATTGGCAGCTTGCCAAGAAAATTGGCAGCTTGCCTCGGATTCGCCCAAACCTACAGTATACCTGCAGGACGAGGGTGGCGAAAAGCTGCTTCTGCAATTGAGCACTGCGGGCGCTGAGGTTGACCCTGATTCCGCTCCTGAATTCATTTTTCCGCTACTAACGTTAAATTCCGCCCTCTGTGTGCACTCAATGCAGCAATGGATAACTGACAGAGCCTTGACAATACGGCAGGAACAGAAGACAATTGCGCCGAGGCAGATGCCGAGGACGACGTTGAATATGCCCCAGGCAAGAAGGCCGCGGAGGTTGATCGAACCGTCTTCGTACTATAAAATATCGTTTTTAAAAAAGATTTCGGAAACCCGCACCCGCCGCACCATCTTGTAAATTAGGAATCATCTTGTGCGCAAACCACACCATCTCAATTCACGAATATTGACGGGGGAAAACGGAGATATGGTGATGTGTTACTAAATTGCATGCAGTACTGCAGTATATCAATGTCCCTTTGGCCTGTCGAATTGCAAAAGGGCAGGGTTTCGACGGGTTAGCAGCGCATTTTGACAGAGGGAAATGAGCGAATTCTCCGGAACGTTCAATTTGCATTGGAAACTCGGCCAGATTTGCTAATAACCAAATCAATTGAAATATCGCCTTTTGCACCGTCGAATGTCTCATTTTTGACATTCCGAATATTGATTTGTCTCGTTTTCGCACTAAAAATAGGCCGATCTTCTCAGACTCGTCTTATTCACGTCGCAAGTCTGCTGCCATGGCCCAGTCCGTCCCTCCCGGAGACATCGCCACCCAGCCCAACGCCAAGGTCGTCTTCAACGCCCCCTACGACGACAAGCACACCTACCACATCAAGGTAAATGGTTTCGCATTGGGCAGGTCCTACTCCTTCTAGACCCGTCCCTCCCCATGTCCCCTATAGATACAGCAGTCCATCCGAATTTACCGTATCCATCTACCCTACAACCTTCTCTCCTTTACTCCGTCCAGTAAATACCGTAGTCCGTATTCCCCTCCAAAAATACGGTATCTCCTAAATTCCGGTCCTACAGGTGATCAACTCGTCCGCTCGCCGCATCGGATGGGCCTTCAAGACCACCAACATGAAGCGCCTGGGCGTTGACCCTCCCTGCGGAGTCCTCGACCCCAAGGAGCCCGCTCTCATCGCCGTCTCCTGCGACGCCTTCGCCTTCGGCCAGGAGGTACCGTCAAACACAAGCTATCGTACCCGTACCGTAACCCTAAAAATTTACCATAACCTCTACAAGCTACCGTCTACTGCGCCCCTAAAAATTTGCATGTAAGCTACCGTAATCCTTTGCTTTTCCAGGACACGAACAACGACCGCATCACCATCGAGTGGACCAACACGCCCGATGGCGCTGCCAAGCAGTTCCGCCGCGAGTGGTTCCAGGGCGACGGAATGGTCCGCAGGAAGAACCTCCCCATCGAGTACAACCCCTGAGCGATAAAGAGGCGCTGCTCTCCACCTGTGCACTTCTCGTCACAATCGTTACGCACTCGGAATAATATCGACCCCTCTGTGGTGCTTCCTTGGAGCTTCTATAGAGTTCCGTAAGCTCAAAATGAGTCAGCACTATTCAGTGCTTTCCTCTCAATCTTTTCGCGAAAACGACCAGTTTTGGATGCGCAAAGCCTAGATTTATGCTGAAAATTGTGAAATACGTGAACAAAAAGTGCAGGAAGTCACCAAATTGCCTGAATCTAGGTTTACGAATTTTGGGCTTACGGAACTCTATAGAAGTGCCGCTTCCTTGATGCTTCGCCTATTCTCCAAGTCCTCCTACACCAAGAAACGGACAGCGGATCTCCGACTACTGGATTGTTCGGTAAGCGCAACTTCAAGAGTGGTGCCGTTCTTCTCCCGACAACAAGGCTGGATGGAGAGATTTCAACTTCAAGAAGACGCCACTACAATTCCTTCAATAAGAGGAACGGGAAGCGCTTACTGTAGCCAAATAGATTGTATTATAGTCTAGGGAAGATTAGTTGCGCAATTATAATCAGAAAGCTTGGGCCATTGGTATGTTTTATAATAGTAGTCAATGATCGGTTTATTTGCAACAGATTCTACAGCGTTTAGCCTTTGCCCCATCCCTTTAAGTTATATCAGACGGTTCAGATGTAACATACATGAGCCATATCGCGGACGTCTCCGTGATGGACGCGTCGCCGTCCCGCCCAGCCGCGACCCGATGCCGAGCGGTCCCACTCGACCTCTGAAAGTTACGAAGATTAGCGGGATAGGAAACTAACTGCGTTTAGCAGTGGAAAAAACTAAAAAATATTCAATTCTAACAAGATATGATTCGAAAATTACAGTGTTTAGCATGGGGAAAGAAAGTAATCAATTCTAATAGAATGCTTGATCTGGTATTTACTGCTTTTGCCTGGGTAAAGAAAATGCGATCAAATCTAATAGAAAGAGGCCCCACTCGACATATGCAGTCTTATGGTGTTTAGTGGAAAAGAATGGAAATTTACTGTAGTTAGCCCGAGAACTAAATTATGATCAAACGATATTGAAGATTTCATCCGGAAGTTACTACGTTTAGCAGGGAAAAGCGAAAAAACGATCAAATCACATGGAAATGTGAGAACGCAACATTTCTATCGGAATTCGCACCCCCGGCAGCTCAGTTCTGTTTCAGTGAGTTCCATCTATTCAATCGCTTCTCTATCCTCTCTCCAATTCCTCCTCCTCCTCCTCCTCCTCCCCCATCCTCCTCTTCCCCCCTCCTCTCCCTCCCCTCTCCTCTCCCCCTCCTCCTCTTTCATTCGGTTTACGTCACCTCTCTGTTCCCCTCTGAAGGCCAGGGACTAAACCCTTTTTGATTACATAATCCGCACCCCTTGATAATCGGAACTTTTCGCTCTTCACCAAACGGAGGAAGGGATGGACAGTCCGCATTTAGCACCGAAGCGCAACAGAAATTTAGCATAATCTTTTGACGGGGAAAAAAGCGTTGCGGGCCGACCCTTCGTAACTGTATTTATCTCGGGCATTCTGGAAATCAATATATGCACGTCTGGTTCCCGACAATAAAACAAGCACTCACTTGCCAGCAATTCGAAGCATCGGCGCATAGAAAAAAAGGTTGAGATTTTCGGTGATGAGAGGCGGACATAGGAATATTGGGGTCAGGTACTCCAAAGGATTATGCGCTACTACTATGAGGTGTTCTGTAGTCGGCGTCTCTCTTTTCATCTGCTCTCTCGCCGTTCTCTAACTAGTAGACAATTTTGTTGCCTGCGTCTCTCTGTCGTTACGCTCTCTCACCACTCTAACCAGACAGAAAAAGAAGCTTAGTCTCCGACGCTTGTCGCCCTTTTGGCCCCCATGCAACAATATGACGCCAAAGTACAAGAACATAAAAGAGTTCATGGCTTTGATCCAGTCCAGGACGATCAACGTTCGGATGTGGATAACGTTAATCCTTGACTTTAGTTTCCTTTTTCTCTCATAGAGCGGAAGAGCTGAGGCGATAGAATATTGTCGAGAACCAAATGTTCAATTTGATGGCCCTACGCTCTGTGAAAATCGCGTTGAACACCAGAATTTGCACTTGTTGGGCTCCCGACAATGAATATTCCTAGGCAAGGCTATTATTTGAACAAGATATCGAATTGCGAACACAAACCGAAATGTTCCCGTTTCGTATGACATCGAATAACCAGGGATCAAACTCAAATCACGGGGAATAAAAGGTAGGCAATAAAACCGAAGGCTCACCGCACTTCTTGACGTCGTAAACGCAGATGTCGCCGCGATTTCGATCTGTAGTGAAGAATTTTACTTTGGAGGAGAAGTCTCTAACCGCCTGGGTTTATAATTTGCATGCTGTCTCTGTTTCATTTCTAGCTCTTATTTTTTATCGTTTCTCTAACCATCTCTGTGCCTTCTGATCATACACTCTCTCGCCTGGTCTGAGCATGAAACTACTTTATTTCTATGTCTGTGTCTCTGTAATTAGCACACTCCCTCGTTCGGAACCCCTGCAAAATCATTAGAGACAAATCGGGAGCGCTTTGATGCAGATCAATGAAAGTCTCTCCTTTCTTTCTCTGTCTCTCTCCATATCCCCGCTCTCTCCTCTCCTCTTCATTCTCTATCGTTTCATGTTCGCTAATCACGCGAGTCGCTCTCATTTTACGATGGGCCGAGAACTCCGCTCGTAAGCGCACCGTGCACCGGTGCTCATTACAAATTGGCTATTTAGGAAACATTTAGTGGCTGACAATGAGGAAAAAAAGATACGGAGAATAAGTCGCTGATCTGGCCTTTTTGCATGAAAATAGAAGGAGATCGCATATTGTCGGGCACCACAACGCTCCCACGGTACACCGAAAAATTCAACTAATGACCTACAGTGGTGTCTAGAATATCCTCCACATCGCTCTTTCCCTCGATAGTAGATAAAAGGAAGGGAACACCACGCACCGAGAACCATGGCTCCTCTTTCCTACGGCTTAGCTACGGTCGAGCTCCGTCTATGGCTGCTCTGAAAAGACAGCGGAGAGCATGTGAAAATAAGAGGGTTTAGACGGTTCGGCAGGGACTTTCAGACCTCACTGCTATTGAATCATAGTTGATCGGGTAAGAGAAGAATTGTGAAGATAGTGCTGAACGCCACGTGAAGAGTGTCCAATTCTTCTAGGGAGCGATAGAACTCTCCTTTCGCGCCCCTCTGCTCAAGCTGCAACGTCGAGATTGAACAGATCGTGGTTGTTCGATCTCGCGCCAATGTTACGCTTCTCGATTGAAAGCGAACTCTAAATCGATTCGCGAGTTAGACAGAAGAGCGTGCACTCGGAGCTCAAGAACCGTTACCGAAAATGAACACCGCTTTTAATTTCA
This sequence comes from Levipalatum texanum, assembly GCA_014805385.1. NCBI lineage: Eukaryota > Metazoa > Nematoda > Chromadorea > Rhabditida > Diplogasteridae > Levipalatum > Levipalatum texanum. The sequence continues at coordinate 804 of JACMIG010002374.1, read as the reverse complement.
ACATCTAGAAATAAATAATAAAACTTCGGTCCATCAAAAAGGCAGATCAAAGGCGCGCGCATTTTCCTCGAATGTGAAATATGCGGTTCTCGACAATATTTCTTCAGTGAAATAAACGACACATTGATTGCACCCAAATTAGCCGCGAAGATGAAAGAGACGGCGACGGCGTCGTAAAAGGCGAAGCGCTCGTCCATAGGAAAAGTCTTACGAGTGGCGATTCGACTGGGGGGGACGGACAAGACAGTCGACTACTCGAAGTTGACACCAATGGAACAGTGACACTCTTCATTGAAGATATTCATTGAAGAAGAAGGGTTCAAAAAGAACCCGCGATGAGAGAGACAGGAGAGGTCAAATAGTGAAGAAGTATTGTGAACGCCACAACCTCCATGTCCGACTCACGGAAGAAGATGCTACTAGAGGCTGGATACGGCAATTCCCGCCTCTATAATTTCAGAGCTAGTAATGGAAAGAAACCAAAGGGTCTAATTATCGGATGAGAAAGAAGGATGCAGAGATACACATAGGTCGTTCGCTAACCACCACAAGTCCTCGGAGCGACAAATTAGACCGCACGTCATGGGACACAATAGCAAGTGCAATCGACACTTCTCAATGGTAATACAACGCGAAGTGCGCGCGTACCAGTTCATCAGTAGACAACGGCGAGAGGAGGAGGTGGAGGAGGAGGAGGAGGGGGAGGAGGAGAGGGGAGAGGAAGAGGAATAGGTGATAAAAGTGTCTCCATCAATACTGTCGATTTCTCTGCGCCCTTCTTGTCCCATCTCTTAGCCATGGCGA
>JACMIG010002373.1:0-15523 GCA_014805385.1 Levipalatum texanum | reverse complement strand
CGCATCATTCCGAGCCGATTGGTACCAAATATGGCCATATTGGTGATATTTGGTGCATATTCGGTGAAATACGGCGTTTGGGCGCGAAAATACACTTCAGAACATGTCAAAACACGTTAAAATTGCTTTAATAATTCTTGCCGCAACATTCCGAGTCGAATGACACCAAAATCGGCAATATTGGTGATATTTGGTGCATATTCGGTAAAATACGGCATTTTGGCGCGAAAAAGCACTTGAAAACACGTCAAAACACGTTAAAATTGCTATAATAATTCTTGCCGCATCATTTCCAGCCGATTGGTACCAAATTCAGCCATATTTGAGTGAAATAGCGCAAAATGAGCATTTTCCCGCAATTTTAGCGATAAAACACGTTCTAACATGTTAAAATATTTTTATTTTGCATTATTATTACTTGCCACTTCATGCCAAGTCGATTGATACCAAATGTAGACACACTTTCTATCTGCAGCCGTAGAATAGAAAATCCTATATACGAATCGCAAACTGACCGTGTCCGAACAACGGACAGACGGACAGACAGAGAGACGGACGGACGGACAGACAGACCTTATGAAATGTAAGTAATAAGCAATAAATATAGTTAGGAATTTGAGAGATAACATATGTAAATCGAGTCATCGATACCGTAACGAAACCTACTTCTCTCGTTGCACGTTTTCGCCTCGAAAATATATATTTTATTTCAACTATGAAATTATAGCTTACCCTCCCCCACGGGCGCGCATCGGATTCGCTGTCTGAAGATCCACTCGTCCAGGAGCTCGTCGAGGAGCTCGTCAAGGGGATACATGGCCCTTGCGGCTGTCCATTGTGGACTGAAATAGATGGCACTAGAATTGGAGTAGTAGAACGTCGTAGAAGAAAAGTATTGTAGAAACACCAGTAACGAACTGCGCACGTTTTTGATCTACCCCTCGAGCCCGTTTCATTGTCGATTGAATCACACGGGTCATGAAACGAGGTTCGATGAGGTATTATAGATCAAAAGCGCGCCCAATCCGTCATTGGGGTTGTCCGGGCGTGGGAATTAGAACGCTTCGGGTTCTCTACAATAGAGGAAGACCGTACCCTCGTGGACGTGTCGACTAATGTCGCTCTCTGAGATGGGATGGAGTTCGATGAATTGCTGGATGCTGGCTGTAAGAAATATTACAAACTCTAGCCAATTTCTACGTGAGCTCTCCTCTCAATTTATTTCAAAAAAACTAAAGAAAATAGAAATATCAGCACTTCTTCCATGATCAGTTCGGAATATTTTCAATCTTTCGGAATAGTATGGTGTAGTAATTTACTTTCTGCAATAATATATCTGCGTGAAAACGCAGATATATTATTGCAGAAACGATGCCGAGATGTCCGAGCCTGGGCCTGGAGAAATATAAGTGTAGTAAATCTCGTCTGCCTGTAAAGTGCACTCTTGCGTGCAGGGAGTGCACTTTACAGACTGTCGAGATTCAGTACACCATAATTTTTAATTGAACCCCTCTTATGTCATACCTCGCTGCGCGGCCGTCAGTCGTAGATCGTCCACAGTTTGTTTCGTTATCACAGTGCGAAATTTACCTGCTTTGCTGAAAGGAAATGCATTGCAGACTCGAAACTTGGGAAAGAAACGGAGAAAAAATCTTTTAAAAAATCAGGAAAAAAGCTGACACTGCCTACAGCGCAGGTCAGGACTAGAGTTTCTCTTTTTCCATGCGTGTGATTTCTTCGCATGAGTCAGACTCTCCTAAAGATTTGGAATGGAAGCACTGCATACCCGACGAAATTGGCATTCATGCCAAGCCGACGAGCCTCGGAGTGAATGAAGACGTACTCGTCTGCGTGGACATCGAGGCCAAAATCGAGCTCTATAATGGAGAAGTAAAAATATAATGTCGAAAAATCAATAAAACAAATAATCATGGTAAATTACCTTGTTTGTTCGAGCCTTGGAACTTCACCAGCTTGTCCGTGACAACCTGGTCGAAGCTCTTTTCGAGAAGTTCTTTCTGAAGGTCGCACACGTCTGTCATTTTTCGTGGGGACCGAATGCGTTCTCGGCTCTGGTATCTTTTTCGCAGAAAACTGCAAAGAGAACACAAAATCTTTAGCACCGCCGTGCGTGGGAAAATGCTATGCATATTATTGCATTTTACTGCTATTAGCTAGGAGGGCGACCAGCGTTCATTCCGTGTGGTTGATTCCGTGAATCATCAGCACATGGTGCAAATTGAAGCAAAAATACCTTGCGTGTCCAGACACTCTTCCTGCGTCCCATGCTGAAGACGCAGTCGAATCTTCAATGTAAACAGGCTCCAGTAAAAGGAATACAACGTAATTAATGAAATTAATTTGCAACGAGGAAGCCAGGGAGCTGGAAGGAACTCGGAGCCTCGATAGATGTTAGTTTGATAAGAAAGAGCAAGGCCGCGGGGCGAATTGCTCCGTGCCAACAATAAAAGCGATCGGGAGATGATGTGTCCTCTCTTCGTACAGCGTCCAAACGATCATTGATAAACGCCTGTTTTCCGTGAGAATGAAATAACGCCTTTTCTTTCCATTTGCTCATACGTCTACACATTGAAATTCTGCATTTCTATACTTGGGTGTGTGGGGTCATGGTGCCGAGGGGCATTGCCCCCCCCCCTGTTGTTCACAGAGTCCATTCGTACCGTGTTGTTGAGCGGGGAGGAAATGCCACTGATAAGACACCAAAATACCGAGAAGCCGGAAACAAGCATGACAAGATGGAATGGCCCATGCCTATTGTATTGCACCACCAACCTTTGCACTTGCCGTTCCGAACTTGTTTCCGTTAGCAGACAGTCTTTTTTATCTCATCTACGCGACGATGAGATAAAAAGATGAATCATCTATTTTAAATCTTCGCGTAGAAAAGGAAACTGAGACTGAAAATTGGTAAGCTACTTGAACATGGATAGTTGTGTCGGCAGAATTCATCCGAAGTCTAGAGATGATCATCTCGGATGATCATCCCAGATGATTCATCATAGAAATGAAGCGACTCCAGACATTTCGGATGATTCATCTTTCATCTCATCTTCATCTTCGGATGAATTCTGCCAACACTAATGGATAGCAAGAGGGGAAAAAATCAGCCATAGATTCTTGATTAACGCTGAGTGAAAGGGAGAAAGAATTATCGTTCGCGGAACGGAAATTACAAAGGTTGGAGAGCGGAGCAATAGAGGGAAAGCCAACGTAGTCTAAATGGGACGGCACGTTTCACTGCCCGGCTCGAAAATGTGAACATGTGACACGTTGCCTTGCCATTCCTCCCATGTGTTTTGGACGGGTGGTCATAGTAACGACTCGCATGAACCTACATACACGCCGATTTTGGCCATGCTAACAACCTCACGACATCAGCAAACAAAATTCCATTCCCAAAAATCGGGAAAAAAATCATTCTGCTGTGCTTCTTGTCTTTCCTCCCAGCTGATTCATTCCGATTCCCATTTCCCGATTACGCGATTGTTTCCTTTTCTTATTTCTCTGCCAATCATGAGCAATACCGACATGGTTCCTCGAAAACCAATCAGTTCTTAACTTCATTTGATGGCAAGAGGGGGACTTACACCAAAACATCAACAAGCGTTAAAATTAGAGTAAATCTATAAATCGATAACACTCTTATTATTGCAATCGGGCGAGTGACACAGGATCATTGAGCTTCTTCGATTAACCGAGAGATCGATCGACCAATCAATGGAGATTGCAAAAACAATTTCAAAAAGAATAAATAGGGAAAATGAAATTACTATTTACTATAGCAATCATGCAAAAACTCAATTACATGCTTTGATCCCAAAGTGTTTATAATTCACGCTTCCTAAAGTACAAAGAATATAAGAACAGTGTAACCAGTAGAGGTAGATCAAGGGCGAAATTTGAAGGTAGATCAAAGATCAAAGATCAAGGGGTAGATCCCTAGTACCTACGACCCCTCCCACGGTGGCGGCCAGAGTTCGTCCAGGATCCTCCGCCGTTCCTCCAACTCTCATCGATTCGCTCTCCTCCTCCTCCGGAATGCCGACTCGGGAACGACCCTCCGCTACGCCAGGGCTGAAAAACAAGAAGAGTCATTCATCAGAATTCACCAAATACCAAAGACGTTAATCCATTTTCCAGATTCAAATAATTTGCATAATTTAATCAGCTGCTTCCAAATGGCTGTGGGGATACGAAAGGAGCCGTTTGCTAAATTCCAAAAGTCCGGGTAAAACAAAGCACCAGTCACACATAGGAAGATCTAAGTATGCGGAAATGGAACCTAAATCTAATCGCAAACCGGACTATTTATAGCATTGGCGTTTCATTTTCTCATGCATACCTCCTCGTGCGGATCCCTGTCCCCTCCGCCACCTCCCCACTGCCCGTTTCGCTGTCCATCCCTCCGATCGTCGGCGAATCGCCCTCCGAAAGCATCAGCGAATTGTCCTCCCGTGCCCTGGGGCGGGCGACCGTAGCTTGCCAGGGACTGAAATGACATTATTATTTACTAAATAAACCGAAATTCTAGTGATAAAAACAGCATAAAACGAGATTATTACGAGAAGTTGAAAGTTATCACGAGCTTAAAAAATGATCGCCGATATTACAACGAGCTCCCCATAATTATCACGAGCTTCGATAATTATCACGAATATTACTACGAGCTCATCATAATTATCACGAGCTTCCAGAATTATCACAAAGATTACTACGAGCTCCTCATAATTATGACGAGCTCCTCATAATTATGACGAGCTCCCAAAATTATCACCAGAATTACTACGAGCTCCCCATAATTATCACATGTGTCTAAACTTACTACGAACATTATTACGAGTGGCTCATAAGAATCATGAGCGCTGAATTACCATGAACATTACTACGAGCTCACCTTAATTATCACGAGTTTCCAAAATTATCACGAAAATTACTACGAGCTCCAAGAATTATCACGAACGCTCAGAACCACCATGAAAATTACTACGAGCCACCCATAATTATCACGAGCTCCCATAATTACCACTACAATTACCACGAACCGGTATGTCATCGCCCGATCTCCTCGCCATGCCCTGGAGGAGGCTCGTAAACTGCGTCATCGACTCGCTCTCCTGGCTGTAGGTGTGGCGACTCGTCGAGGGGCGGCCGTATTCACCTCGAGGCCCTCCTCCAACGTCACGCGAGAGGGGCTAAATTATACTTTATTAATTGTTCTAAAATTATATTTGAAATAAGGGCTACTGACAAAACTGTAAACTTTGTCTCCATGTTTTTTTTCTATATTTTTGAGTACTGAAACAATACGATTTTATTTAATTTTAGACAAATACCCACGTGTCTTTCCTCCCGTTGCTCCATCGGACTCCGTCTTCCGTCCGCTCCTCGTCCTCTTCCCCATTCTCCTCGTCCACGTCCTCGTCCTCGTCGATCGCCGTCTCCTCTGTCCCTGTCCCCTCCTCCTCCTCGTCCCATCCCCGTCCTCCAGTTATCCTCCGCATCCGATGGCCTCTGTGGAGCTGCGCTCGAAGAGGAGTGCGGTCCGAAATCCAGGGCCTACAATTATTATTATTTTATTGATTGTTTTTATTCATTGCAACGAAAATCAATAAAAATCAATAAATCAATTTTAAAAATAAATCAAATACCTCGTTGAAACCCTTGTTCCTGTGCTCGGACTCCAGAACAAATGCGAGGGCGGAGAGGAGGTGCTGGAAAGAAGACCAAATATATTCACCAATTAAGCTCTATATCACACCAAAATAGCGTTCTTTATTTCTCTGCGTAAAATACAAGAAAATAACACAAACCTGGCTCTCGTTATCGAAGATGTGATCAGGCTTCTGCAGGACCTTGAGGAAGTGATCCATGACCTTGAAGCGCAGCTGCATCAGGCTGACAAGATCCTGGAAATAAATCGTTCTAGTCTGCTCAAAGCTACCGTATACTTCGTGGGTATACCGCTCAAAGCTACCGTAGTCAGGTTTATATTCCCAATTAGCCCAAAGCTTATCTTCTCAATTAGCCCAAAGATACAAGTTTAACAGTCCAATCCGTTCAAAGCTACCGTATACAGGGTTGTTTCTCCTCTGCTCAAAGCTACCGTAATCAGGTTTATATTCTCAGCCCGCCCAAAGCTACCGTATACCTCGCGGGGTCCCCAGATGGTCAGCCAGTCCTCGAGGTCGAATTCGTCATCTTCAGTCTGCATGGGCTCGTCCTCATTCTCGCTCGGCATCCACCCGTCCGGCTTGGGGGCGGCTGCAAATATCAGTTTGAATTTGGCGGGAAATTTTCCCGCCTCTTACCGGCCGGACAGAATCGTAGGAGGCGCTCCTTCGGCAGGCGAATCGGGCCGGCGAACAGGGCAACCGTCGCGCTCGGTACGCACGATGCCGTACGGATCTGCAGGAAAGTTGAATTTTCCGAAAAACTAAAATCAGTTTGCGATCCAATCATCGGAAAATCGAAAAAAGTTTTAAAAACACATTTTTGTTATCGATTTAATTCCCCCTTACAGTTAGTCCGGATTCGATTTTGACGTGCTCCTGGAAGGCGAGATATTCAATCTTCGGGGCTGAAATTAATTCTATTTATCTGACCATTTCTGTATTTAGCGACATTTAATCTCGTCATTGCTGTATTTAGTGGCGACTAATTTCGTAGTAGAGAATTCGATTGTTTACTCACAGCCCTGATAGTACTGCTGCATATGTGGGGCCTGCTTATGCGCCGCCATCGCCTGTCTTCGTAGGGAAGAAGCCGGGTGGAGCTGGGCCGTTCCGTCGGTGCTGTAGAGTAGTGGTTATGAAACTAGTTCGGAGTCGAGTGGTCGGCGGTTCGAGTCCGCTCTAAAACGTTGCTTTTGCCCACCTCGTCTTGACCTTGAAGAGCTTGTTACGGGGTGGCTTGGCATAACCGATACAGGGGTGGCTGCCCGCCACGATTGCTGCCTGGATCATCGGCCACCTGCATTCATAATTGTTTTCATTTTTGTCCGATTCCCGACTTTTCTAATTTCCGGGTACGGACGATACCATCTTATTGCGATCGCTCGCTTAATCTCACAAGTCCGAGTAGCAATATCAGAAAGAGGCAGCGACTTTCGGCGCATTTTTTCCCTCCAATTTAGCCCCTATTGGACGGGGGGAGGGGGTACGATGAACGATACCTAGAAGGTACCGCTCTTTTATGCACTGCCCCCCTCCTCTTCCTCATCTGCTCCTCCTCCCTTCTCACCTTCCCGAGTACTCATTCAGCATCGGATCATCGAGGGCGCGGTGGACGTCGTCGATGAAATGGAGGCGCTTCATCTCCTGTAGCAGTTGGAGCCTGCAATTATTTTTATATCCCAAACCACGGATGCCATGTTGATCGCATGCTGAAACCGTCCTACCGTATTCCGCGATTATGAAAATGAAAGATACAAAATAGATCGTATACTGGGAATCACCACACTACCGTATCCCGGTACTATGACCACGGAAGATATAAAATCTATCGCAAACTGAAACCATCCCCCCTACCGTATCCCGTGGATCATCTTCATGGCAGCGGGTGCAATGAAGCGCTGCCGGCACCACGACGCCTGTGCATTCGGTCCGCCGCCGACCTTTGCCCACTCGTCGAAGGCACTAAAGTAAGAAAATCGATAAATCGATAAATCAATAAAATCGATAAACCAAAACAAATCGATAAATAAAACCCACCGCAGCATCATGGCGTGGTCGGAGAAGTCGCGGCGCGCGAAATCGTCGCGGACCGCATTCGCGGCAGCCTTCTCGTCCGGGCCAGCGATGGTGACTAAAAACGATTGATAATCAGGCGTGCCAATCAATCGATATCAGGATAACTGAGAAAATCAAAACTCACATGGATCGCGATTGCTGAGGAGCGCAACGAGGGTGACGATGGGGGCGAAGCAGCGGAGGGAATAGCCGAAGAGGAGAAGACGAGCGAGGGGCGGGTCCAGGGGTAGGTGAGCAATCAGTCTGTAATATATTGCGTAATTTTAATTACGATGAATACTCGAGAATTTCACCAAGATTACTACGAGAGTTCCGAAGTTTTCACGAGCTCTCAAAAAGCCACAAAAAGTACTGCGAGTTTATCTTAATTATCACGATTTCAAAACGTTACTACCAATATTGTCACGAGATTCAATAATTATCACGAGATCCCATAATTACCACCAAGATTACTACGAGCCCTCACCTCCCCAGCTGCGTCAACTGCGGCTCGGCGCACTTGGCGAGCGGAATGCCAGCCGGCCGCGCGCCGCCCTCCGTATACAGCGCTCCTAGTTGCTGCAAGATATCGATTAAAATCTAGGGTTACGGTAGATCAAATGGACCGAATTCGTGGGTTACGGTACCTCCAGGAATCGCAGACTGTCGGCAATGGCATCGGCAGCGGGTGGCTCGGGTGCAAGGGCCAGGAATTCCTGGAGAACGGGATATTGGCATCGCGCCAGGAATATTTGGCAAAGTGCCAAAACATTTTATTACCTTGACGGACATGCCCTCCGGCGCGAACATCTTGGCGTGCAGGCAGACATCCTGAATTAATGATTGACGTTTTGACATAATGAAATGATTTCACATAGCAAATAAAATACAATAAAATAGCTTTAGAGGATCCGGGACCATAAATGTCGATCGATTGATTGATAAATTCGAATCGATAAATTGGACTAACATGAATAGCACTCCTCTGCATCTCCGCCGCCTGGCTCATGGCCATGGCTTCGTGGTCTTCGTACGAGTAGAGGCGAAAACAGAAGCCGGGACGGCAACGACCAGCGCGGCCTGATAAATAAATAAATAAATAAAATAAATAAATAAGTAATTTAATTAAATCAAACATTGAGGAAAAAATAATTTTAAAAATTATATAAAAAAAGAAAATAAACTAACCACTCCGCTGCTCCGCGTTGCTCTTGGCGATCCAGACGACCTTGAGTTGTGAGATGCGCGTGAAGTGATCGTACGTCGTTTCCTTGGCCTGGAACGCATATTTATTCAATATCATCCTCCCATCCCCTCTCACCTTTCCGCAATCCACGACAAAGACGACGTCGTCAATGGTCAGCGACGCCTCGGCAATGTTCGTTGACAGGATCTACAAACACGATTTGGAAATAAGTTATCGATTTATCGATTGAATCACCCACCACTTTCCTCGTTCCTCGGGGAGCGGGATCGAAGACTTTCTGCTGATCAGCCGTGTTGAGCTGCGAATGAAGCATGCAAATGAGCGGAGAGGATCCCGTCCACCGCGTATCCTGGATCTGCAAGAGATATTTCATTTATAAAAAATAAATCGATAAATATAAATAGAATCAATAAATCGATAGAAAAATGCTTCGATAATCTCACCCTCTCCCGCATGGTCTGGATGTCATCGTAGCCGGGCAGGAAGACGAGGATGGCTCCTGCAGGAAAAGCATCCTCCTCTCCTCACTCCCCTCTTTTCTCAATTCTCCCATGCCCCTCACCCTCCTCCTCTTCCCTCCCTCACTCTACTATTCTCGTCTTCTCTCCTCCTCTCTCCCTTCCCTCTAATCCTCTCCCCTCCTTACCGTCAACGGAGCTTCCCATGATGTACTTGATGGTAGCGAGCACGAGGTCGTGATCGATGCCCTCTCCCCACTGCGCGCCGCCGCACGTTAGGTACATCTGTAGAGGAATTCGGTCAGATCAAATCCGCAAAAAAGAGGTATTGGAAATCGTTTTCTTAGCTGTTTTGAGCTTTTCAAAATTCGAAAGGAAGTTTATAAAATTTACAGCCCTGGAATAAAGTAAATGAAAATAGCAGTAGAGAAAAACTCACACTCGCAATTCCCGCGTGGTCGAGGTTGGCTTTCTTGGCGAGAGCCACAACGCCCTCGTTGAAGAACGCAGGACGGCCGGGAATACCGGGCTAAAATGGCATATTTCATGCACGTCTCAATCAGCATTCTGCGAATTTTAGTTAATGGTTACATGCTTAGAGATAGCAACAGTACATGTCTAAAAAAAGTGGACACTAAAATAAATGAAAGCTCGAGGATTGGAAATCGTTTTATAAATTACCTGCTTCCACACTCCTGACGTCGCTGCAGAGATTCCGCCAACCGGGTCAGCGGCCCTTGAGCGAGCACTGGGAGCGTACGGCGATTGCTGAGCGCAAATGTTAGGCTGCTTATTTTACTAACTAACAATAAGAGGAAATGTGAGTCAAAGCAATCGGCGAAATTCACAATTATGAAAGGCTCTATTTCGAGCCATGACCAGGAAGATGACGATTTTTAAGTGAGTATTCTTGTTCAAACCTCCGCCTGTCCTCCGATCTGTCCCGGTCGCGAATCCAGCATCTGCATCTGTGCAAAGTAGGCCTCCTCTGCAAAAAAAGTTTTAATAGCGCTGGGTAGACCAGTGGGTCAGAGTCATAACCTATAAATACAATATTTACACCAATATTCCACTCACCGTCCATGTCTCCGTCATCATCGATGTCCATGACGTCGTCACACTCCTCCTTGATCTCCTTCTTCTGGAAGAATTCCATGGATCGATAAAACCATTTTTATGATTATCGATCGATCGATCGATAGGTCATCCTGCGATTTCAGATGTGCAAGAAATAAACTCACGGGAACGGAATTGAGCGGCTTCGGAGGAGGCGGGGGCGTCGATCGATTCGGCCTGCCACCTGGACGAGTTTATTTTTATAAAAGAGTATTCAATTTAGGTTTAGCCCCCCCCCCTCCGTTTGTATTATTTTTATTATTGCCCCTCCAACTAAAAATATAAGAGAATGCCAAGTAGTCGCGCACACTTGAAAATCGGTTACGGAATCCGCGGAATCTTTTACGGAATCCTGGGCCAAAAGCAGTTCTGTGCGCGGAATATACCTCGAGTTTCTTTTATATGCAGGTCTCTTATATCACTCACTCATATTGCCCTTCTTCCTCCATGCGTCGTTCTCGTCCGGAGGGGGAGGCTCATATCCCGTAAGAGCGATGACCTCCGACAGCATCAGATTATCCACGGAGAAGAGGCGGGACGGAACTGCAAATATTATTGATTGATTATATTGATTATTTTTATTAATTGATTTTATTTATTAAAAAATGCTCACTATTGACGTGCTGGATGTTACTGCCGTGGAAGTAGTCCATGAACATCTTCAGATTGCCCTCCATCGTCGCACTCATGAGAATAACCTGAAGAAGTGTCGGGTAGTAAACGTCGCCTTGCACGGTTACGGTAATTCTCATGGAACGAAAAGCCACGACCTAATAAAAAAATAACTGAAAAATCAATAAGCCCAATTTAAAAATAATGAATGCATTTCATGGTTTTTGTGAATTAAAAATTCCTTTTAATCGAGATCCCCACCTTGAGGTCCTTCCTCTTCTTGAGTGCCTGGCGCAGTGCAATGAGAAGGTAGTCCGTGTTCATCTCCCGCTCGTGTACCTCGTCCTGGAAAATTGTAAACTAATTTAGTAATAAATAAACATATTTATTTTATGCATCTTCACTTTCGTTGCTATTTCAGGCAATGCATGTCTACTATCTGATCAAAAAATATGAGAAAATTTCGTACTAGAGCAGTCCAATATTTTACATTGAACATGTTTATTTTATAAATCTGATTTATTTTGCTATCTCCAGACATGTATGCTGCGTAAACTAACCAGAATGATATGGGTGAATTCCGAGGCCAGCTCATCCGCCGTCAGCATCCGTAACAGGATTCCACTCGTGCAATACGTCAACACCGTCTGGGCAGAAGTTCTGGAATTATTTTGTAAATTAATGAAGGTGCCCTGGTCCTTTGCACCACCACCTGCCACTTATCTACTCTTTGTCGACATCCATCAGGTTTTGGTTTGTTCTAAGACGCCATCGACTGATTGTTGGATCACAATGCATGCGAACTAATCAAAGGGACCTGTGGATCCGAGAAGCCTGGTTTTCTGAGCTATGTTTCGGAATAGTTTGACTCACTTCTGCTCCAGTCGAATATGGTATCCGACCGTGCTTCCAGTGACTTCTCCACGTTCTCGTGAAACTCGATCAGCGACAGCTGAAAGGCGAATACTTACAGTAATTATTTCACTTCTTGATACTTACAGTAACTAATAGACTTCTGGATTATCACAATAGCTTACACCCGTCAGGACATTTGCAGCTGATTTGTGGAAACTTGGTAACAAAGATACGTCGCGATATTTATAAATACCCAACTAATTAACGTACCGTAACCTCAAAACATTCCACAATTTCACGCACCAATAGCCGGCAACCGTCGTGGTTGCGTGCAAATGACGCGAAGCGGAGTCGACGTCTCCAGTGCTCGTTCCAGCAGGAATTGGGGTACCTGAAATGCGTGGATACTGTAAGTGCGAGCGGTTAAACTGCTTACTTGCGTAGTCTTTCCGCAACCCGTGCCTCCGGTGACGAGTGTTACCTGATATCGATTATTTATATTTTTAAAGATTTAAATTAATAAATTAAATATATAAAATATTAAAAAAGTATTACCATGCTGCCCTCGATGGCGTCGAGAACTTCCGTTCTGAACTTGTAGGCGGGGAGCTCTTTACGCGACTTTATCATCGCATTACCGGGATTGCCTGGGGGAGGCATCTGCAAGGGATACGGTATCCGTTGAGTAGTAAAGGAAGCTTTGCGGTATCCGCGATTTAGTAAACGTCGTCGACAGTAAACTACCGTAAATAGAGCAGATAAAATCCCACCTTCGGGCCGGCCTTGGAGGCATAGAAATCGCGCGGTTTCTTGTGGTGATGCTGTGCTGCAAGATCAGGGATATCTACCGTAATCCTCGGAAAGATACGGAAACGAGATCGAATACTGAAATAGCTACCGTACCCTCTCCGGCGACGTGCACGTGCCTTTCGATGTCGCGCTCTGCGATGGGATGCAGCCCGAGAACGTGCTGGATGGCATCTGCAAAAATTCATAGATTATCGGTGGAATCGAACCCGCGACCACCCGTTCGGAATAAGAGCACTCTATTGTATAGAATACGTAGCGTTCTAATTCCCACGCCCGGATAAGACCAATGACAGACTGCGCCCGTTTTTGATCTTCCTCCTCGGGCCCCATTTCTTGGTCGATTGAATGACAATGGGTCATGAAATGGGGTTCGACGAGATAGTTCAAAAGCGCGCGCAGTCCGTTATTGGCAGTGAATAAAAGGGTACCTACGATATTTAATTTCAGCGGGCGGTTTTTCATCATTTTCGCTCGTTTTTGACGGGGGGTTTACTCCCAGCGGTAACTAACGGTAATACCCTTTTATGCACTGGTCATTGATCTTACCCGGGCGTGGGAACTAGAATGCTTGGGGTTCTCTACAATACCCACTGAGCTGCCGCGTACCTTTCTGTTCATCGAGTAGTTGAGTGGCTTCCGTCTCCCGTTTGACGGTATCAACGGGTCGTGCCTTGTTCCGCGTCACGACGAGGTGCCGCTTGTCGCCGTTACTATAAAATATACTGTACTATCTAGTGAACGATAATAATTAGTAATGGCATTATAATGGTAGTGATAAAAATATTGTGAAATTGTCAGCAAAATTAAGAGGTGTAATTAGCGTTTTACTCGAACAAAAGAGAGTGAACTGCAATACTTTACAACATTTTCAATTATTGTATTTATTTTTTCTATTAAAAAAACGTACCCCGTGCTCTTGCTGACCATGTCCATCTTCCGTGCAGCCATGTGGATAGCGGCACGCTCGTGATTGTTGAGGCCCATCCCGAAATCGAGTTCTGAAAAATCCAATTATTTTTAATTGATTTTAGATTAACTAATAGTAGAACGTTTTAATAAAAATAAAGGATTTATATACAAAAATTCATTTTTAAAAATTATAGAAATTACCAAGGTCGCGTGAGCACTGGAAGTCCGAGAGCATCTTCTTTACCTTCTTCTGGAAGTCGACGTTGAGGTGACCGGAATTCTGGAATAATTATTGGTAATATTTATGAGGAGCCTTTATATCTAATCGCGTTCTCAATACGTCGACGTCTGGAAAAATGCACTCCCTGGCAATTTTCGAAAAGTTCCTCCCAGTCCTTACTGAACATACCAGCAGCGCATCCTCCTGTTTCTTGCGCGCCTTGTCTCGAAAGAAGAGACCGATATCCTTGCCCGACATGCCTTGGAATTGACCACCTCCTGCAATATGCATAGGTATTCTCGATGCTTCATATTACCACAGGGATATTTAAGTACTTCGGTTAGCGCATGGAGCTCCCTACATCTACGCGACAGAAAGGATTCAAAAGCTATCCTTTGGCGCATCCATTGACTATGGCCCCAAGACAATTTTGTTGCGAGCGGAATCAAAACATACACCTCTGTGGTTCTTGGCAAGAACATACTTCAAGGCCAGAAAGAGAAAGTGATATTTTCAAAATGTTTTATATATTATATAAAAAAAAGTACCTCGTCCTCCTCCGCCTCCCCGGCCTCGTCCTCTCCCACCACCGCGTCCACTGCCTCGCTTGGGGTGAGGGTAGAACGGAGGTCCATCACCGCCGGGCGCAAAGTCGTACGAATCGTCCGGCATCCAAGAGTGCTTGCCGGCCATTACTGCAATAATCAATATATCGGGAAAAAAACGGAAATATATTTGAGGTTAAAATATGCACCAAGAGCTCGAAGCGATCGACTGACGGATAACACGATAGACGCACACAGAAAAAAATCTGATATATGGCAGATTGAATGGCAGATTAATCAGCGGATTTGCGCCATACTGATATATCTGCCATTTTAAATGGCCAGAAAGAGAAAATGATAGGCAGATTGGGACCGCTTTTCAACTTCTCAATCTCTTACAGTATTCTTCTATGCGAATCGCAAACTGAACTGCATCGTAAACTGATTTTTTTTTCACTTTTTGTAATTTCACCATGTCACAACATATGTTGAGGTAAAATTTCAGAAAATTGTGGAAAATGCAGTCCATGTATACGTTATGTCGTCCAATTTTTTTCAGATTTAAAAAAAAATTCCTATGAGCAGGAAAATTCCCGAAGGAAAAGGCCTATTTATCGATTAATTATCGTCCCAAGCACACGTTAAGGCCTAGGAACTGTTTCAACGTGGTTTAATACGTTTTAAAGTATGGAGAAAAGATGTGATATGTTTTGGGAGTGCATCTTGAAACGGTAACCCCGAAATTGATCTACTGTAGCTCCCTGGGCTTTAGAGATGGACACTTCTAACCAAGAAAATCGGATTCAGGGACCTCGAATTAGTCTAGGTTCATGTTTTCATGATTTTACAGCAACTCTACTTTGCGTTGGACGTTGATTTCCGGCGCGTCCAGCTGTGTTCGGCCTGGCAATGCCAACCAATTCTCGCACCTTTTTCGACCAATTCACAGGGGGGTCAGCTCCAGCCAAACGGTGGCGGGTCCAATGTAATCGATGGACCAGGCGCGAAAAATCGATAGACTCGGTCTGGATTAGGGATTTGCC
>JACMIG010002371.1:0-15528 GCA_014805385.1 Levipalatum texanum | reverse complement strand
CAGTCTTAATGGGAGTGCATTTCTCCAGACGTCGACGTATGGAAATGATACAATTCGATACGTCGATGTCTGGAGAAATGCACTCGACTGGCAATTTGCCAAGAAGTTCTTCCCAGTCCTTCTTTTAGAGATCAAAGATTGCAGTGACAGATTTGATCCTGCTTCACAAGCCGACGGAGGGATTCAATACGACCATGCTCATTCGTGACTTCATCCAGTCCAACCGAGGACGTTCTTCTCTGTCGTTGTCCATCGGGTACGAACAGTGAGAGAAGAGCTCAAAGATCAAAAATCAATCTCAGACTGGGCGACGTCCTCGAGAGGCTGGAGTCCCTGAAGGAGGGATGGGGAGTTGCGTGGGTGGAAGTGCAGAAAATTGGCCAAACAGCCAGCCAATCCACTTCAAACAGCAAGGGTAATCGATAAAAACGCTGTTTGAATATTGACACTTTATTTTACATAATCCTTTGATTTTCTAGACACTTCGTCTAAAAGGACAGACTCTGAGGTATTCCTTTCAGTCTCCCTCCCGTCGTCCGCTCGTCTCCTCCTCCACCGCCTCCTCCTCCTCCGCCTCCTCCACCTCCTCCTCTTCTCCTCCCCCCCTCCTCCACCATCACCTCCTACTCCTCCTCATCCGTCCCTCCCCTCCCCTCCTCCTCCTGCCCTCCTCATCCAACCTTCCTTGACTCTCATGCGAGATATCACTAATCTGAGACTCCCCCTCTCCCTCCCTTTCTCTCCTCCTCCTCACCCTCTCCTTCTCATCTCCTCTCCCTTTCCCATCCCGAACATCGAGATAAGAAGTGAAAGTGGCCGCTTTCCTTCGCTTCTCCCATCCCGTCGATCAGCTTTTCCCTTTTTGGCCCTCGCTCTTGATCTAATGCCTCCCGTGGCTACCGATGCCATTTGGTATTAGACTCCCTTTATGAATAACTGCCGAAATCTCGCTCTAATTGGCGAGCAAATGATTTATTTTGAGGGACGACAATTTTTGCTTGAATGATTGTTAGGAAGTCGCAATTCATTTATTTGGATTCAGTCAGAAACATAGGAAGCAAAATGAATCAAACATATTCTTCTTATTTTTTGATCCGATTCATATGTACGTTAGACTAAAACTAGAAAAAATCCAGCCTTATTCTCCCTTGAATGTAAATTACTACCGAGATGTTGTGGCGAATAACGAACGATTTCTGTCTCTGTTCAGAACTCTGAATAAGAAATGTTTCATTTCATTCCTAATAGGAACTGATTCACAGGAGGCGCAATACACCCCCATTGGCCTCACGCACCATTTCTGAGAGATCCTCGAAATTTGGCAACCCGATAACTTCCTTGAAGATGAAAAACTTCCGAATTGCCGCACTTGTGACGATTAGCGAATGATCCATTTTGTCTCTGCAGCGTATTATCGGTTTTCCCAAATTGCCTTGATTTGGCAGTTTGGCGCAAAATTCTCTCCATTATATTTAACCTGCCAGACGACGAGAGAACCCTCGTTTCCAATGAAGAGAGAACAGTCGCGTACGGAACGGAATATTAGACGTTTTTGGATCGCCGATAACAAATAATTTTTTAAAAGACAAAATGTTTCACGACATTCCTAATTACGAGTGGAAAATACGAGACGTAATCCTGATGAGGCTCTCGGTGTTTAAAAAAATGACAAACAAACAAATTTATCTTGACCGATGTGTCATAGATAGGTAAGGCGAGGGTGTCCAAGTTTGTATTGGTTCTCAACCATGCGTGACGGAGCATTGTTTTACGATGTCGGTGAGTCACTTCTCCACAACAACCCTCACTCTTTAGTGACTAGCCATTTGGCTTATTCTCGGATTCCATCGATTTCTCTGTCCCCATCAATGGATGGAGGTCGTCACTTGGCACAATGCCACCTTATGCCCACGGGGCTCGAAGGGTTCCTTAGAGATAGTCTTCATTCGTCTCGCCTCACTGTGGCCAGTCCATAGCTCCCAAGACTGTCATATTCTCTAACCTAATTGCTTCCATTTTTTGGTTTCTATTGTAGATCAACTGCAAATGCGTAGACCGCTTTAGCAGCCAGCAGTTTTCATTTGTTATTACCCGTTGCTTTGAAGGTTGGGTTTCCATATCAATTGCAATTCCGATAAGCGAACTAATAGAACGCTTTCCGTGCAATTCCACTCCTTTCCCCCGCCCCCTCCACTCCCCTCGAATCCATCTGATCCGACTTCTTCGCCACTTTCCTTCACTCTGCTTATCGTGTCGCCAAGTCATCCATGAATTGGGAGTGTTTCAGCACAGCGAACAGATAGATAGTGACCCTGCCAAGAGTCTCTTTCAACACCGAGACCATGGGCCACGGCGACTACTCGCTGGCGGAATTCGTCAGTCGGCTGTGAGTTATTTATATACTTTAAAATCACGATGAAACATACATCCGTCCCTCTCATTCTTCAAGGTCAGAATGATGTGAGGTCATGATTTTGATACACTCTATAGCATGTGTGGGCCAATTTGTTATCGCCGGGGTTTAATGATGTCCACGTGCTCGCAGGTTTATGCCGGTTTGCTAACGCCGTATGCCATGCCAGAGAACAATCTAAACTTGAAAGAGACAACATCATTTTGCAACTGATTTGAGTGCCAAAGATCCAAACGCGTCTGTAAAGAAACATTACGTCCGAACTTTTCTCTCTATGTTGAAAACGGGTTTCTCTATCCGGACTGGTTAGAAACAATGGAGCGCCTTGGTGCGAAGTTTAGACCGACTTGGAATACTCATCTTGCACACCTCATGGAATTGTAGGCATGCAAGCAATAACCGAGCTGTAATTTTCTGTGCGGGGTCCCTGACCCTTTTCCATGACGCATCGAATAGGGATTCGATATTGTGCGGTGCTTGACAGGCGTGCCTTATGCAGATAAGAACAAGCCTCTTTATATCGTGTGACCTCTTTGCTGATGGAGCACACTCTTGATTTATATCCAGTGCGTCATTCATCTGAAGAAATTGGTAATGTATTGAATAGGCAGAACCCATCCTCTCCATTTCGCTAGGCTCGCATCTGTGAGAGACCTGACAAATGAATAGGCGCCAGACGTTTGAGGATTGATTCTGTCAACCCCTTGGATTGATCTAGAGGCACACACACTGTACTTTGAAACGCTTGCGTTGGTTTGACAGTTTTAGCCCAGGCTTTATCCGGCTAAACTCGAAACAAGGATAGCCGCGCGTTGTTTGCTTCGAATGCGACGAACTGATTGAGAGAAAAGAAGAAGAGGAAGATCGGGGAAGTATTCGCGCCTTTTGAGTTCATACGATAAACAGCGAGAAGGAACTCCCATGCGTCGTCTATCCACTACCCTAGATATCAAATCAAAAGGGTCAACTTCCGCATTGCGGAGACCAAGAGTGACAAAATAAAAAAGTTTGCACCTATTTCCGACCTGTAAGCCTACATTTCCCTAACAAATTAAAACAACAGAAGATTCCAGACCCCAAATTCCTTATGGTCGTGGAGTAATTGGAAACGGAATTGTTGCTCGCGTAGTCAAAATTTGGCAACCCGCTGAACCCGAACAGGGGTATTCTGGTTGAACCTTATGTGGTTGGGTTCACGTGTAAATTTTTCAGCGCCGAGGTCGAGATGCGATTCGCCAAGGAGCTACAGGCGGTTGTGGAGTGCTTTGTGCAATCGAGGTAAAATATCGTGTGAACAAAATGATATCAATTCATAGGATTTAGCTTTCGAATGGCCGGAATTTACCCAATGTCTGCATTCCAATGTGGTGAACAAATACGAAGTTAGGACTCAGGGTCGATCTTCCGGCCAAGGCACTGGAAGCCATCCCGAAGACACGGGCGAGACGGGCGAGGAATCTCAAAAAGGTAAAATACGTCATACGTTTCAGCAGAACGTTATTGTTCAGACGAGGGCGTCAAGAGTGATTAATCGGGTACTGCATGGCAGACTTTTTAAAACTCACTATCTCTTTCAACTCCCAATTCCAGGCCGTCGATCCGAAGAAGACAGATGGTGTCAATCTGTGGAAGATCGCCAACGTTGTTTCGGCTTCATGCGTGGACGAGGATGAAGTTCGTTTTTATAGCCATTTCCTAAGTTTCAAATGCCTCTAAATGCACGCTGTCATAATGCTCTTCTCTTGAGGGAATGCGCGACGTGCGCGCGGCACTCAAGAAGTACATACGGAAAGAGGCCATGAAGGTGAGGGGAAGGATTAATTATAGATTTACAACTGTACAAATATATTTAGTTTCAGTAATTTTGATTTAAAACAGTGCTCGTTGTGTTATCAACACTGATTGCTAATAAAATTAGATAGAAAGAGAGTGAAACGTAACTAATCTTCAGAAACAACTTTAAAGAAATTTATCACCTTTGATACAATAGAAGGAAACTGAAACGTAATAATAACAACCAGCATTTTTCTAAAAATAACTTTTGAGGTATCCTTTGGAAACCATCAATTTTGAGAGCCCTGTATATTTGTTTGTAGATCAAGATGAACGGGGAGGATGTGTCGACGTATCGTCGCGTGGCCGACGACTATCGCCCAATGGCTGCCAGTCGAGGATCCACGAAGGAGGAGAAGAATGGTGGAGGGGAGAGGAAGGAGAATAGAAGGGTGGGTTGCAGTGTGCTTTATCTTTTTGATCATCTTTGGAAAATAAGCACAATGTGTTGCCAATTCATGAATTTTTAAAATTCGTTAACAACGGCATCTCCAATAGTTATTGCCATCAATTCAAAACTTTTTGAAAGGCGTTCTCATGAAACACATCTGAATCTTTGCCACGAATCCAATTAGTTCCTTGTCAGTCGCCTGCCGTTATGGACCGAAGCCCAGCTGCAGCACCCGAAACCACGCATTCGATGCCCAAGGAAGAAGTCGTCGCCCTGTCTACGGCTCCCACTGATGTCTACGACGTGACTGCACCGCAGACTGCCGAGGTATTCTAGAAGACATCATTGGATGTTTGCACAGGGAACAACGTTGGAAATTCCCCAAACCAGATGAAGGTTGAACCGCCTCATTTTATGCCGTTTGGCCCCAGCTGTTTTATGGAAACTTTTTAGCATGAATTTTATCGCAATTAAGAAGCTCGCCGGATTATGAGGGCAGTATTAATTCGCCAAATAGAGAAAATGTGAAACATAGAAAATTTCCGTCAATATCCCAGGAGAAGCAGCGCTGGCTCGAGATGTGGCGGGCGCAGGTGGAGAAGGAAGAGCGCGAGAAGGAGGAGGTTTTTTTTTCAATTTAACTTTTATTTCTTATTTATTTTAAAGAAGAACTGGGAAGAACTTTGATTCCATAGATTAGACTAAGACCATTAAGACACTAGATTACGGAAATTGAGAAACGTCGAGCGAAAGTGCATCGTTCCAGACAGATTCTGTAGTCAAACGCATTGAATTATTTGGTCTGGAGTATGCGAATGGGCTTTTCGAGAGTTCTTCCTAGTCCTTCTTTAACATTAAATAATAAAGAACATTAAAATCAAGAATTGGGCTTTCTAAAAAATCCCTTTTTTAGGCCAGACGCCGACTGGATAAGCGACAATCGATGAAGATATTTGGTAGTTCCGTGAAGTTCGGCAATCTCTCCAACAAATTATTCGGAGGCAAAGCCGAGAAGAAGCCTGCATTGGGTGGGTTTGGATGTTTTACTATCGAAAAGTTGTATTGTCTGCGGAGAACCGTCCCGGGCAATAGATAGGCTCAATAAATAATCAGTCGCAATCCCGTCCATTCGTCTCTCGTGAATTATTATAATGCAATTTTGCGTGCTATTTCTGAATCGATGCTTCTTCAGGCTCCACCGATCCTCGCAGCCAGCAATTGAAGGCAGAGCTGTGCACAGCGGATGAAGTTGATCTAATCAAGGTGAGATCAATGGAAAACAGCTTCGGATCACATTGCCTGGAGTTGTGATGAAGCGAATTATTAATTTGAATATCAAATTTGACAGAAATTTATTCAAATATGGAGTAGGATGTCCGGACTCGGAATTTGAAAATCATAATTGAAGAAATGATGAAGTTATCATCTCCAGGAACCAATGCTGCCTCCTCCTCGGCTGATGCAGCAATCTCCACGAGTGGATGATTCCAATGTCGTCATGAAGTTCTGACTACCGGAACCGGCGGCAGAGAAAGAGGTCTGTGGCTTGAATTACAACAAGTCCTGGAGTAAACCATGCATCATTGTCGGGAACCTAAAAACTACAATTGTACAATAGAACCAAACTAGTCATGGCTCGTGAAATGGTAGATCAAGAGCGTAATTCGGCTCTCGACAATATTCATCCCTTCAGAAAGTTCCATCTGCGATATCGCCTCCAAGAGGATCGTGGACAGAGTCTCATCTTTGAAGCCCCCAAAGGCCATTTCTTCCGACCACCACGACTGTGCCAAATGGACCTGTAGAAAAGAGCTGAATTGCTTGTGCCTTTTTTCATTTTGTTAATTCTATATTGCACTTCATGTTTTATACGCTATTCAATTGCTACCATTTTGCCCAAGCCGCGGCGAGGAGCGGGCTTGCGTTATAGAATTTTATCTTGCAATCATCCTCGATCAGATTACGTTGTGATTCCCCCGGTTGCGGTTTCAAATTTCAGTTTATTGGAAAGTCTCGTGCCATTGCTGTACGATAAATTACAAATCACGGAATAAATGGATTTATTTCTATTCCAGCTTCAAGTCAGCAGCATGCAATACAGTGAAAGCGAAAATGCGAGAAATGAGAAAAGTGTACTTTTTGCGCTGTTTTCCCACGACGACAATATTGTGTTTCATGGCCGATATAACTAACTTCAGAAAGTAATACAACTTGTTCTCAAAGCATTTGTTTTTATTGCATCAAAATTTTACCATTGTGTGGATTTCGATAATATTGTCAAGAATTCGAGAACGTCGCATTTTCAAAACTGAAGACAACAAATGGCAGACTGTACGAAACCAGTTTCTTTCTTCTTTTTTTGTATTTCCAACGTGGAGTGTTGCTGATGGCAACAAGCTTCGGGTATTCGAAGCAGAGAGAAGAAATATCAATAGAGGAAAGCATTCGAAATGGGTGGAACCTATATTGTGGCCAAAGCTGATCCTTTTGCACCTGTTCTCTCGTTTCTCTAACCTATCTGGGCGGTTAGAGAAACGAGAGAACAGTGGAGAGAGAACAGGCGCAAACGGAACGAAAAAGGAACAGCTTTGGCACCACCACAATAGGCTACATGGGCTATAGGATTATAACTAGGGTTGACAAAGAAAGCGTGATCGGCTTCCTTTATTCCGTCTGTCTGGAGTCCGAGGGGAAGCGGACGAGTGAATGAAGTCTTGAGGAAGCGTGTCTCGAATTTGACTCGACTCTAAAGAAAGCGTAAAGAAAGCGAAACAGGCGAAATTCAGCTCATCGGTCTGCTTTCTTAAAGCTTTCTTTAGACTCGATTTCGAGACATGCTTCCTTTTCAATGTCAGGCGACTGATTTAAGGAAGCGGAGATATTTCCGCTTTCTTTGTCTACCCTAAAAGATAGACAAGGAATCGCCGGCTTTTAGGCACAGCCTGGATGTTGAAAGGCTAAATTACAAGGCTAAATTATCGCACGCCGCAGTGAATTCACTGGCAAGAGCAAGTGGCTATTGTCTGCAGACAGACATGTCTGGTTGGATATTTTCAACGAGGGATATGTCAGCGATCGCAACAATTCATAGGCGATCTCATTGAAATGTTGCCAGAGACGTGAAATCACCACTTTCAGAAAGAGGCCTCGATTGGGTTTTTCAGAAAGGGCATCAAACAATTGCATAATGTATTCTTTCAGTGATTAGATGCAAAGCTGCGGCATGAAATCTTCGGGTTTCTCAGATCTTATTCACTGCCCCTATCAGTTTTTTTTCAGGAAGCGTCGATCGCGTAAGAACTAGAACAGGGGCTTTGTTGCCGTCACCAAACTCTTTCTGATGAAGATGTCTCTCGAGTTTGATATCGGATCCGGGACGAACACTGCTGGCAACCACAAACCTTGATGATGCAGGTTCCCGAGACGATGGCATTCACACCAGCGGCAGCAGAGATCTGGAAATGAATAGGTGTTTATTATCGTTTATGGATCCTCATCGGATGGCCCCATTAACTTTGGCGATTATTGTTCGGCAATCATCGAGTGCGCAGACATAATTTCGCAAATTCCCCGGGTTTCACTCCCCCAGTTTATGAACCTCGAAATCACTCTAGAGCGGCTATTTATTCGACACGAATTTTTGCAGTAAACGCTTCTGCTTTTCTTCCCAACCGTTTTGGGGGGAGGGGGGGGGGAGAATAACACCCTAATATATCTGGCGTACCATTTCCATCATTCCCTCCATGAACCTATGACCTTCGAATCCGGTATCATAATTATCCACCTCCTCCTCCCTTCAATATTTGCATTGAGAATCCAGTTGATTTGCCACCATCATCATTGCACAATATCAATTCACTTTCGTGTGTTGCCAATTAGTCTTCATGACCGAGGGGGACAATAAAATATGCCTGTACAACTGAAAGTCCGACTGTGTTCAAATTTCGCGTCCCTAAAGGCAAACGGGAAAATTTCAAAATATGATTTCCGATTATCGGAACCACGCTTAACGACATCGCAGATATGCATTATTTAATGCGTCTAGATATTCTTCGCTGACAATGAGGTAGCGCGATCGCTTATAAACATTCAATGTTCGTTTAAAAAAATCTGCCCAACACGCAATTCAAGCTATTAGCGCAATAAAAGTTCCGTGGGTCATCGAAATTCTCATCACATACGAGATGCCCTCCCTCTCTCTCCATTGGAAATATTGTCTCTCGTTGTCTGCGTGTGCCATAGAAACTTGAAAAACTATCGGAAACCTGAATACTCATCGTAAGAATATTATTCCAGAACCCGATTGATTCGCCCCACCGTCACTGCACAATATCAGATGAAATCTCGCATTCTCAATTCAGTGAATTTGTACAAGGAAAAAAGGAAAAGTCAGTCCAGAATATCAGAGAATTTCTTGCGGTTATGCCGTTCTGCAATCGTTCCGTTTTTGTAGCCGCGAAACAGAATCCCCCGGACAAATACAGTAGATTCGTATGCTTTGTTTGTTTCCCTAGTTTCAGAGCGCCTTCAAACCAGGTTGATGTAATCCGCAGGGAGCGCACTATTCAAAATTAGTTTCTGTAAGTAACAATCGGCGGAAGACTCCCTATATAGTCTATATATAATATAGAACACTACAATTGAAATTCCATGGGTCGTCTCTTCCGTCCCAGTCGAATTGCCTCTCTCTCTCCCCGTTGTAAGCATTGTCTCCCGCTGTCTGAGCATGCCAGAGAAACCGATGGATACTGTCAGAGGCCCCCAGGACTTTTGTAAGAAAATGCTTCGAAACCCCGGTTCATTTGCACCACCGTCATTGGATAATACAAATTGCAATTGCGGCTTGTCAATTATTCTTTGATAGCGGAATCCAGGCAAACATCAAGTTTCTCCAGGCAAAGAAAGACCTTTGCTAAATACCATGATTTCATCTTCATTGTTAGATGCAGACGATTCAAATGTTTCGTGCCTTTCTTTTAGAATGCCTTCAAACCCGGTAGATCCGCCGCAAAATCATAGCATAAATTCAATTGCATTTATCAGTTGGCAATTCGAGAGAAGCGTGTTCGGTATATAAAACACTTGTATGATGTTCGTGAGGGTCAAAGAAAGTCGCGCACCTGATCAACTGATTTTTTTGTTTCCCGTCGAATCGATGGCTCTCGTTGTCTGCGTACGAGAAATGAAGGTGGACAGCTTCCCCTGGTCTCTTCGTGACATTTTACTCTGATTGTGAGGAAAACCAGTATTGAAGTTCTACGCATTATAATAATGCTCGTTGAGGACCCGGTAGATTCGCACCATCACCATTGCATAACATCTATTAATTTAGGGCATTTTTATTGTGATTCCGTCATACCCGGAAGAAAAAAAGGAACTATCCTGACATGGTAAAGGTTTCTAATCAATTATACACACGGAGCATATTTCTTGCCGATTTTTACCGCTACCGAGATGCGTTGCTGCAGTCGATTCACAATATTTTAGTTTGTTTTCAGAATGCCTCCAAACCCGGTTGATCTTCCCCGCTGCCACAGCATAAAATAATTGCTTTCAAAAATTGCCAATGCCATAAGGATTGCCCCTAAAATACTATAATAAAAGCTCCGAGAGCAACTAAATTCGTGTTCCAGATCAACTGTTCGTCCTCCCCATTGAGAATGTTGTCTCTCGTGGTTTGCGCAAGCGAGAGTAACCGACGGAGACTGTCAGACAACTCTGGACTCTTCGTAAGAATACGGTTCCGGAACCCCGTAGATTCACTCCACTGCCATTGCTTAATAACAATTGCTGTCGGTATTTGGCAATTGGTCGTGGACACGCTCTCAATATATTAATCCCACTATTCCCCAGACAATGAGAAGCAACGTTTTCTGTGGAGAGGAAATGGTACTTCTTGCATGCGAATTTCATCGACCCAAGGATCTTTGCTACTAGTGTTTTATGAACGAGCATTCGACGAGAAATTGACAAAAATCGAAAGCAATTGGTATTACGCTGTGACTGTGGGGCGAATAAATCGGGTTCTCAAAGCACACCGTCATCAGAAAAACTCATGACGAAGACGACACGCATCATCGGCTAGATATGAACATCCTGGCACAAGCCATGCGCCTTGCTGCAGCGATAGAACGGTATTGCTCTTGATTATTTAAAAACAATCGGTGAGCTGTTTGTGATATAAAATTTTGTATAGACGAATTAAACCATGGTTCGAGGTAACACCTGCTAAATCACGAGCGACCGTCATCGTGGGATTACTCACATCGTGGATTTTTCTGATTTTAGCAACGCAGTAGAAAAAACACCAGTTCTATCCACTAGATAAAAAGAAGGTGCGCACATGACGCCATGTTCCTTTCGTCCTTCTACATTTTTAGAAGCAGTAGTGCTCACACAAAGAAAGGTAAGCAGTTTAGGTCGCTACTGCGGTTATCTCCTAGGCAGGGGATCGTATCTTTTCCATCATTTCCTCCATGAACTTCTGTCCTCCGAATCCGGGTTCCACCGTCAACACGAGGGTTTATCGATGAGGCGAAACTGTGATGATGATCATTCAACATTTATAGAAAATAATGACTGCATATATTTTAGGCCCATTGGATGCGGTTTTCTCATAGGACGAAGGTCGTCTTCTCGTAATTCGCCCCTTCAAAATTGTGCTTTGAGAACCAGAACCCGGCCGATTCTCACCAACCTCATTGCATAATAACAAGTACTTTTGAATATTGTCGATATGTACTAGATTCATTGTTTTGAAAAAATATTCTTCCAGGTGTAACCTGCTGTAGAATGGCGGAATCTTGAACATGGAGCCTTTCAGGATTGCTTGAAAGGATTCCACGCTACTGTGTATATCTTAACGGATGACGCGTGTCGTCTTCGTCATGAGTTTTCTGATAAGAGAACCCGGTTGATTCGCCCCCACAGTCATTGCATAATACCAGCTGCTTTTAGATTCTTACCAATTTGTAGATGGCAATTCTTTTATCAGCAAAACCAAGAATCTGAGAACTTTTGACCGCAGTCAAGAAATACAACTTCCTGTCTACGGGAAACGTTGTTCCTCATTGTCTGCACGTGCTGGAGTAACGATGGTAAATGCAAGAGGTCATCAGGGCTCTATGTCAAAATACGCTTCGAAAACCCCGGTGGATTCGCGCAACACCCGGTCATTGCATAATGCCAATTGCGCTTGAATTTTGACAATGCGTCCTACATCCTAGTGGGTATAGAAAAAACTTCAATTTCTCCAGACATGGAAAAAGCCCCTCGTCAATGACCGCTGAATGGGGATCATATTTCCCGCTGCATTGATCGAATGTCGTTGCTAACGCGATGCCTTGTTCTCAATCAAATACGGTAAATTCAGTTGCTGCCGTTTTTCAGAATGCCTTCAAACCCGGTTGATCCGACTGACAGTCATTGCATAATGTCAATAACTTTCGATTCTTGCCAATCTCTTGATGGTTTGTTATCCATAAAACACTAGTATTGAAATTTTGTTGGTCTTCTAACTTCGCGTGGCAGCTTAACTGCTCTTTATCCCCGTTGAAAACATTGTCTCACTTTCTCTGCGCGTGCTTTGAGAACCGATGGAAACCGTCAGAAGAGACACTCTTTGAAATACTACTGTTCGAAGAACCAGGTAGATTCCTCCCCCACGGTCATTACATAATACTAATTCCTTCCGGATTGTGTTAGTCATCGCACAATTCTGAACTTGAAACATCTCTTCCCACCAGACATGGTAACCCCTCGCTTAATGTCGCAACACGGCGTGGGATTCCTCCCATTCTACCGCCAATCTTTGCACCAGACGCCTATCCATTCTTCGTGCCCGCCAAAAGGATGTGAAAAGTTTTACACGCTACGGTGTTTATCATATTGGACGAAGTGCGTCGTCTTCAGCTTGTCCTCCCCCCGATAGTTTGACGATGTGAGAACCAGGTAGGTTCGCCCCACTGCTATTACACAATTCAACGGAATTGCGGTAAATGCCAATAATCCATAGCGGATAGTGAAACAAACTCAACATTTCATCTGCCCGGTTCAATTAGCGTTGCATGCGCATTACTTTCCCCTTCTCTCCATTGGAAGCGTCTTTCGTTGTCTGTGCATGTACGAAGAGCCAATGGACACTGCGAGAAACCTCTGTACTTCTAGAAATAATACACTTCGAGAACCCGGGTGATTAACACAACAGTCATTGCGTAAAACCAATTGATTTATGGTATTGCCAATGAAACGGTTCTTCTCTATAGAGATAAAAATGATGTTCGTCAGAGAAGTAAAAAGTTCGTCGCGAAATATCACAATACAGAGAATTTCTTGCTGCCATCATCTGAGCCATTAATCCTGGTTCCCGGACAGATGCAGTCGATTCCATCATCTCCTGTTGCTTGTTGCCAGAAAGCCTACAATCCCGGCTCATTCGTCCCACAGCCATTGCACAAAATCAATTGAGTTCGGTAACAGTCAATGAGAGAAGATGCTCGTCAAAAAAGAAAATCTTATAGCATTGAATGGTGTCATATAATTCGCGTTTCAACCGCCAATTCTATTCTCACTCTATCCATCAGTCTCTCGAACTCTGCTCGGTTCGAGTAGATCCGCAGGTGAATGACTGTGACCGCTGGACTGTTCGACCCGGCTAAGGTAAAAAAATCGTTGTCCAATTGGAATGTCATGTTCCGCGGGAATGACATGGTCCCAGGAATAACATGGTCCATGGGAATTGCATGGTCCGCAAAATACTTTTTTTTCGGCCTTACTATTGAAGGTCGCCTGACTTGGGTCGGAGATACCGATTGAGACATATACCATTTTGAAGAGCTCTAAGAGCAGTTTACTCCAGACTAGGAAAACTCCCTCTTCAATATTCGCTACAGAGGAAGCAGATTTCTTGCTGCTTACAGTTAGATCGATTATCTCTACGTTATCCTGATAACATGGTTCCCATTCAAATACAACAAATTCAGTTGTTGCCTGTTTTCAGAAGTGCTGCAAACTCGTTTGATTGCTGTCACCATCATCGCATAATACCGATTGCTCTCGGTTGATGCTAGTGCGTAAAAGTTGTAGATGAATAAAGCAACATAAATGAATTTCATTGGGTCCTCTAGATTCGCGTACCAGACCAACATCTCTCCCCTTCTGTATCTCTCGCGCCATTGTAAAAGTCTCTCGTAGTCGCGTGTGTGATAGGATCCGATGGAAGTTCTAAGCGACCCCTGGACTTTCCGTAATATTACTTCTCCGAACCCGGTTGATTCTACCCACCGTCATTACATAATGTCGCATGAGATCGAAATTTGGCAATGCGTAGCTGAAATCCTATTCGATATAAAAAAGGATAAGATTCCAGTGGAGATTATGGTGATTCAATTCGTTTTCATGAAATTCTTCAGCCCTGATTTTTGAGTCCTGGCTCCTTCGCTTTCTTCAGTCCACCTTATGTGAGAGGCGCAAAATTACTGTGGAATCTTCCATCTGCTGGCCGATTTTACCGTCACATTTACTTGTCCCCCAGCAGGGGTGTTCCGATATTCTCATTGTTAACAATATCTAATAATATGAAGTGATCTCGCAACCGGGAAGAATGCCGTCGAAAAAATGCAATATCATCGTCTAAATTAGTTCTTGGCTAATATTCGTGTGATCTAGTTTCCACCACATCTGCAGAATACACCGCTGGAAGAATTCGATTCATTGCGCACTGTCTCTCAGACCCACATGCGCCTATTTAGAGCGTAGTCGACAGGGGGAGCCCCCCTTTCTCTTCCTTCCTCCAGACTCACGGCAAGAACTTCTCCACGAGCGTGCCGGGCTTGATGGCGATCCCTGACCTCATTCCCCTTAAACGGATGGTCGGTGAGGAGAGGGATTCTGGACTGGAAAGAGAATGTTTTCTACAACGGGGATGATTGTTAGCTCAAGGGAAGTCCCCAATACAATTCTTACTCTATCACAACAACAAATAATATAGGGTTTCTAGAATGAGTGTTACAACAATGCTAAAATCCTAGATAGTGTCCACGATATAAATCTCTCGATCACTGTCGTTCTATTTGTGATTTAGCTGGTGTCAGCTCGAACCATGGTTCATTGCGTCGATACAATATTTTAGGACCTGGAACTGTCAACCGATTGTCTCAAGATAGTCCTCGATACTAATCCCGCTCTATAGCAGCAGCAAAGCGCATAGTTAACGTCGTGATCTAATGAGACTCGGAAACCCGGGGATTTCAGGTGGCATGGACCATAAAAGAATTGACTTGGATGTCATAAGACAATTTGCGAGCCGTTTCCCACAAAAAATCATTTGTACATTGTGCTGAATAATCGCTGCCGAGAGGACGTTTGTGTAGATACCCCGCTATCGCGATAATCTCATTGGATCGCTTCTCCGCAACGCATATTCCGCCGACAATCCCGATCTACCCCCTCCTCCTACTCCTCGCTCGTTCCCCCCCCTTCGAAAACGCTGTCTCTCGTCGTTTGCGAGCGGAATCGAATCGATGGAGACCGTCAGACAACCCGGGACTCTTCGTTACATTTCGTTCCGGAACTCGGTAGATTCGCTCCACTGCCATCGTTGAATATCAATTGCCTTAGGTATCGTACGCTTAGTTTAAAGTGGAACAAATTTGAAAAATTTGAAAGATTTTAAATTTTTGAAATTTTTAGCGTAACTCGCTAAACAGTGGACCTAGGAGGAATCCAAAGATACCGTTCGACTCGCCGTGAAATTCTGCGTCGGATGCGATGCTTACGGGACTCCGAACTTAAAGCGCTGGAAACTTGGCACGGTGCCAAAAATTCTTGGCGAAGTGCCAAAAACTAAAAATTGCTGGAAACCCGTTTTCTTTGTGACTAGACCACTTTTTAA
>JACMIG010002370.1:0-15531 GCA_014805385.1 Levipalatum texanum | reverse complement strand
CCCCCCCCCCCCCCCCCCCCCCCCCCCCCCCCCCCCCCCCCCCCCCCCCCCCCCCCCCCCCCCCCCCCCCCCCCCCCCCCCCCCCCCCCCCCCCCATAGAGGAGCATAGAGGTCCGAGGGCAGGTCATAGAGGAGCATAGAGGTCCGAGGGCAGATTGTAGAGACTGCTTTGATTTTGTCCGTGCTCAATGACTTCCCTTCACTTTCTCTCTCATGGAGTCCTCCTCCAACATGTTCATGAGTAGTCGTCTTAGAGCAAGATCTGGGCCGTAGAGTTATGTCACTGGGAACTCAATCTCTTTAATTCACTGGTTCACAAGTTTGAAATCTTGTTCGGTGTGGAGGGAAAGTTCTCTGCCCCCTCCAGAGGTGCTGGTGGCATTGAAGCCAGGGGCCACGGCGACTTGAGTTACATAATGATCTCACTGGTTGCATCTATTCACCTCGGAACTGCTCACTCACTTTCCCACTTTTTGCCGTTGGGCGTAGTTATCAGCATATTTCGCGAAGAGTTCCTGATATCAACCGCTTGTTAGTCTGTGTTCTTCAAATCTTAAAGAGAATAGTCGCAGTCGAGCCCGGACAGTGTAGGGATAGATACTGTCTTCGCATTTGTCTTGGGTACATTCTGAAGATAGTCAGCGATTGATTTCTCCACGTGTATTAGAGAATTCGCCAGTGCACACACTTCGCACAGATAACGAGACACCTACAGGAGACGCCTATGTGCATTTTGTGCAATTTGTGCGCCGGTGTCCAAAGATCGCAGAACGAAATACTCCCTTGTGCGAGAGACTGGCAAAGTCTTCTCACATGGCAAAGATTGCTGGGAATGCTGATATTCAGACGGCATTCATCCTCGGTTCGTGCATTTTTGCGTCTCGGGTATGGCAAATAAGCACACGTTGCATACGAAGAAGCGAGAGGGAGAACTGAATCAACATTCCCGGTTTTCCTTCTCCATGTTATGGCAACTCTTCTAATGTTTGGTGCCTTGTCATGTAAAGATCGCAGACACTAGAGTGGACAAGGACGGACGCCCACGCTTGAAAACTCCCATGAATTACAAATTCCCATTCTTCTCTTCCACTAATCCGTGCACTCGCACCGTGTCAATGTCCAACCTGGGAACAATCGAGAAAGAGGCAGCCTCGTGCTATCAGGCAGAGACTCTACGGCAAATAGAAGCTTTCGCCCCTTCGTTGTTCCCATGGTGGGACCATCTCAAGAGTTCACCTTACCTCTCCCTCCCTTCTCCTCTCTCCCGTCTCGCACCATTGCGCAATTCCCCTGGGTTTCACTTACTCACATGCTGCCCTCACTAACCAATTTGTTCTCGTCATTCGCTACTGTTATTGTGAACGTTTTATCTCCAGTTAAAAATAGTATTCACGGCAGAAAATGGTTAGACTTATTGCCTGTGTTCACCTAATGATGAAATGTATAACACAGCTATTGATTAAGGACTACTTGAGACGTACGTATTTATTGAAACCGAAACGGGAGATTGGTAACGTGAGAGCGGAAAAATTCGGTAATTAGTGAGTGGTTTAGTTAATTCAGAGACGATGGCTCGCACCGAATCGATGTACCGTGACTTGACGTCTGCTATCGGGGAAACTCCCCTCGTCTACCTCAATTCCATCACGAAGGATCTGCCCGCCAAGATCGGTACAAATTCAACCTTTCTCTTGCAAATGGGATTTGTTCAGCTGTGAAGCTGGAGTACATGAATCCCACGGGTTCCGTCAAGGATCGCGGGGGATTTTCACTCATCGATGACGCAGAGAAGAGGGTATATACATTTTTGTTATAAAAGAATTATTACCTGAACGTTTTGAGGGCATCATCACGCCGGGAAAGACCGTACTGGTCGAATCCACCTCGGGCAACATGGGAATTGCTCTTGCCTTCGCTGCCAAGATCAAGGGGTTCGAATCTTTGTAGTGTGTGCTCTTCCTCATAGACTATGCGTTGGATTGTTCGAAATACGATTTTTCTCCAGGTACAAGATGATCCTGACAATGCCTGAATCGATGTCTCTTGAGCGCCGAGCAATGATCAAGGCATACGGAGCGGAGGTATGTCGATTGCAAAAGTAACTTGAATTATGAAATGCGCAGATAATGCTGACGGATCCGGCCCTGGGAGCGAAGGGAACTGTACAGAGAGCCAATGAAATCGCTGCCGCCATCCCAGATGGCCACGTACTCAACCAGGTCTGTGATCTTTAGAGTCACAATGGAAACGGAGTGACTCGCAGTTCGGGAACCCGGCTAATCCCGGCGCCCACTATCGCACGACTGGGCCGGAGATCTGGAGGCAAACCAACGGAAAGGTTTGTTTGTTTCCCCCTTTTTTGATCCCTGGAAATCGAGAAAGCTATGAACGTCCTTTGTGCAGGTCGACATCGTGTGCTTCGGTGTGGGCTCCGGTGGCACCGTCACGGGAGTCGGCAGGTTCCTGCGCGAGAAGAACCCAGAGGTGTTTCTACGCTTGGTTGCCCCATGAAACCATCTTCGTTCAGATAGGAGTTTACGCCGTGGAGCCCTTCGAAAGTTCTGTTCTCAATGGTCTGCCACCTACTGGACCCCACAAGATTGCCGGTAATCAAGAATACCTTCTGGTGTTTTAACCATTATTCTTATAGGCATCGGAGCAGGATTTGTGCCCGAGGTTTTGGATACAACCATCTACAAGGAAGCCCTTAGGTAATCAATAAGGCGATAAACTCAGCAAATATATATCTGATAATAGGGTGAAGTCGGATGATGCGGTGGAGATGGCACGGCGTCTGGCACAGGAGGAAGGGATCATGGGAGGAGTCAGCTCTGGAGCCAACGTCGTCGCTGCTATCGAGGTTGCGTCATTGGGTACTCTCTGTTATTTGGAACAATTTAGCTCGCTAAGCGTCCCGAAAACGCCGGAAAGCTCATCGTCACGAACATCAACAGCTACGGAGAGCGATACCTGTTAGTTCGCAATAGTGTCTCCCTCATTTACATAAATAATATTGCTCTAATCCTACTCTCCGATTCAGATCGACGGTTCTCTACTCGGAAATCAAGGACGAAGTGGAAACTCTGAAGTTCAAGTCGCTCGAAGAGGACATCGCTAAGGCAATGAAGTACCTGGCCAAGTAATACAAATTCAACGTCAAGTACCATATGAACAAAGTGAGAAACTTTCTGTGATAAACGAATAGTATTATTAATTCATGACTTTATTATTGCAATATTACCCATACAACGACAAATGTACAAGTGGAAACATGAACTACACCCGTTAACATGAAAACAACAAAACAAAACTTGGACAATTAGAATCTTACAGCTTCCCGTATAGCTTATTTGCCAGTTCTTCAAGTTCGGTCCTGTAGTCCACTTCGACCGTTCTAAATCATTCTTTTGGAGGAAACAGAGGAAAGCTTACTTGTAGAACTCCTCGACCCATCCCATGGTGAGTGGAGTGAGGTGGGACCAGTGATTGAGCCACAGATCGCCCGTCGTCGAGTTCAGTGCCCAGAATTTGCCCTGTAACGTTAGTTGGACGCGGACTGAGTTGAATTGACGAACCCCCTTATCCTCGAACAACTTTCGGTAGTCGTAGAGACGGCATTGCTTGCAGTATTCCAATAGCTTCTGGACGCGAATGCGAGCGAGGACATCGTCTTCGAGAAGCATAGCTTGCTGAAGTTAAAGATATTACCAGTATAAGAATAAGATACACATTAATAAAGCCGATGTCGGTGCCGTTCTTGAGCATGTCGTTGACTTGATTAGTGTTATCGAGATGAGTTGCAGGCTGCGCGTCGAGGAGGAAGATTAATTTGGACCTGGAGCAGCTTGAACCTTTCACAAATTGTGCCTCACTGTTTCATGAAGAGATCGAGATACGACTTCATCTCTTCAAGTGCTCCGTCGACTTCTCCGTTGACAGGCAGAGGGTCGATCTTGGCTCGGAAGAACCTGTAGTGGCCCTCGTTTTCTCTTTTTTTGCAAACCTTATGTACCTCTGCACAATAAAGACAACGTCGGGCTTGTTGAAGATATCGAGGACATCGGTAAAGTTCGCCTTGTGGAAGCACCATTTTCTGATCGTCCAGGCAAGAGGCTCACAGGCTGGAATGGAATAGCGAGCTATTGTGGAATGTAGTCAAAACATACACCACTGTGCGAATGTCTCGTAGCTGCTCATATGGTGTTTGAATGCCTTGTAAATCATCTCGGTCTGTTCCTCCGCGTAGCTGTTGCCGATGACGGAGAAGCGAAGACGGCCATTTCCATTCTGCATTTTATTCGTTGATTAGTGCCTGGCAGTGTAATGTACCGGCCATCTCGAGATGCCCTCAGGAGCCGAGAGGTTCTTGTAGTTCTCGTACTTCACGTACTAAAAGGAGTGCGTCTCTATAAAAGAAGGCTATTTTAGTGTACCGAACGCGGCCATAGTCTTCCATGGGAGAGGGCGTACTCGTTGTCCAGAACGACCCTCTCTGCAACAGATACATTTGTTGTGCCTTCGATCCAGTTCAAACCGATATGTGCCGGCAGCGCATGTATGTGGTAGTTGACATAAGGGCCGGAGAACATAACTGCGCAGAAGGCAACAGACAGGATGGAACAGCCGATCAGAGTTTCCTTCAATTTAACTCTCCTTCATTGTCATTGTACAAGTCAAACCTTGCCAGTCCATTTCCTGTACTTCCGCTCGAAGAACTCATAAACCATCGTGGCGATGGCGATTGATGAAGTCATGGCGGAGAAGCGGGCTGAAGAATGGATTGAACGGCTATTTCGATAGACCTTACTCCACGAGGCGACATAAGAAGTGCCGACGAGGAAGGCAGTGAAGGGCCAGTGGAAGAGGTAGATCGAATACGAAGAATCGCCGACGTACGTGAAGATGTCGTTGGAGAGTAAGGGCGTCTGGGATCAGTATAGAAACATTGGCTACTAGCTGCTGACCTCGATCTCGTCTCCGAAGGCGACGATGAATGCGGTGGCGGCTGTGACGGCTATGCGCGAGAGAGTGGGGTCGATGGTGACGAAGGCGAGTAGGGGAAGGACGAGGAGGAGGAGGGAATAGCCGTAGAGGAAACGGACGAAGAACAACTGACACAACTGCTTCATCGACGTCACTGACTCCTCGGAACACTCGCTGGCGGCATCTGGGAAATACCCTCTTCCTTGTGATGGAACGTGTTCAACCTTCAGTGACTGCGAGATGCGGTAGGAGCGACTTTTCCACATCCGTCTCACTCGGCTTCTTGTGTTGGAGAATGGTGGGCTTCTTGAGGATCTGAAGGGATGCACTAACTATTGCTCAGGAAAGTGCCACCTTGAATTCAAAGAAGGTGACTGCGAAGAACTGCCAGATTCGAAGGAGAGGGACGTTGAAAGAGTAGAGGGATGGAGACATGACATAGGCTCTGAAAGGTGTTGCTGTGAAAGAGGATAATAGGGATCTTACATCAGGGAGATCAGCGAAATGACTGGGAAGCACCAGGAACGGAGACTTTGAGGTAGGAGTAGGTTGCGGATAACGAAGAGAAGGGGAACGATGAGGTAGAACTGCATCTCCACGGAAAGCGACCAGATGTGGGTGAATAGACTCTCCCCGTGCACGGTCTAACGAATGGCTTGATAGAGCAACTCCTGAAAAGCCAACCTCGAAGTAGTCGTTCCTGTCGATCATGGAGAAGATGTTGGTGGAGAAGAAGAAGGCCCGCCAGGCTTCTTTAATGCATGGCTTCAGCCTCTCTGGGTATTTCTGCCACATAAGCAGGACAGCAGCAAAGACCATGAAGACCAAGCTGAAACATCCGTCATCCGATAACAAAAGGAGTTGTACATACCTGTTAGGAAGAATCCTTGATACTCTCCTGTTATAGAACTGCAGAGAAGTCTTCAGGCATAGACTTTCTCGCTCGACTGCACGATTCAAAGTAGAAAATATCAAATAGCCCGAAATAACGAAGAATCTGAATGTTAATCTGAACCATTGAAGGAGGGAGGTCTAACATGTCGACTCCGAGGTATCCATTCGTCCAGTATTCGGGGTATATGTGAAATAGCAAGACAGCAATGATTGCGACAGCCCGCAGTCCCTGGATGTCAATCCTGTGGTTCATCTTCTGCGGGGAGGCTTCTGGAGACATCTGAAGAGAACGGTAGAGGCCCTTTACTCTACAAGAGAAGACGAGATGCCGACTGCTTGCACTTTCCGTCCTTATAAACCGCGGGACGATCGTCCATCATCATTTGTTTTCGATATCGAGACAGTTGCACTTTCTTCTCTCCTAAAGTGCAGACATACAAAAAAGTTGCCCTTGCGAACACCATTACTCTCTTGGCGAACCCTCTGCAGTAAGAGTGCAACAAATTTGCTGATCGTCGAGCACTACTCCCCCATTCTCTGCCCGTATTCGAAGCCGATCTCAGAGAACAGGAAGAGTATGCTTTTCTCTTCACGTTTACTCGCTATACAATGCTCATGCCGGACATCTTCACTTTCAATTACTAAAATATTTTATTTCAATTATATACTTTACATGATGCGGCTATTACATTCGTCATTCCTGTAAATCGACCGATTCAAGTTCATATGATATCAATTGAAGGTGTAACGGTATTTTGCATCAACCATTGCTTGACTGTTTCTGCATCAGAATGCTGTTCCAGGAGGGCTGACTCCTTTGGGCATTGGCGAAGGCATCGGAGGTTCGATCGGAGGCTCGGCGTCTATGCACATTTCTTCCTTGACACACCTGAAATACTTCATTCATTGCCGAATTGGGGACAACATAGTTAACTGTGACTAGTTTCAACTGCCAATCTCAAAATCCTATTCGATTCAGAGATGTTTGATGCTCTCTTTCTCGCACCATCACAATCTCACATTCTTGATCCACCCTCGAAATGTTCATTTATAGAAAAGGGTTGTTTCTCCTCCCTGTATTGGAACGCGATATAGTCGAATACTCACCGATCTCCCTGCCAGTTAAGAAATCTTCCGGGTTTGCAAGCACATGCTCGCGGCGAGCAGTCCTTGCATATCTGAATGAGCTAGGTATCTTTTCGAGGATCAAACATTAACGTGCCCTATTTCGATCAGTGCAGGTTCGTTCGCATGGGCACTTTGTCACGATTTGGTTGGGAACGGTGCAGTAAAAATTGGCTGGAATGTAGTGGTTAGCTGGGGGTGATTTATCTCTATCCAACAGGGACAAGCTATCTCGGGGATGCACTCGTCGTCGTCGTTCCTGACGTAGCCCGGCGTGCACTTGCACCCGGGGTATGAGCAGGACCTCTTCCCAGGCTGCAATCAACGACGTATCCATCCCCTTTTCCTTCCATACGTACCCGGAAGTTGTTCTTGTTCCTGCAGTCCTTTTCAAATGGAAGAGGGCAGTTCTCCCATCGCGTGTTCTTCTCTGCGCATTCTGAATGGAGAGTGAGTAAAGGCGTGGAGAACCCGACGTACGCTTGGTAGGGCAGTACCTCCCTGGCATGCATCGTCCCCTGTGGCGGAAGAAGCCCTCCCTGCACACACACTTGTTCGCAGGGCAATTGATGGTATCGAAATAGACCTGAACCCAAATTCTCCAGTCATCAATTCACGAACGTACTCCATTCCTGTTGTCACAAGTAGCTTCGAAGTAGTTTCCTCGCTGCCCGCAATACGGGTCGAAAACCTCGTTCATTCCACACTGACAAGAACCAGGAAGTGGAAGAGTAGGGAAGGATATTAGTACCTTGCTCCTGATGTGTCGCATGCACCATCTCTTGACACAGGCGCCGTCGTCACACATTCGGAGGTGAACTTCGCAGAAGGTTCCCCGAGGGCAACGGGCACTATTGCACGTGTTATCTGATGAGACATCGCCCTCTGA
The DNA here is from genome assembly GCA_014805385.1 of Levipalatum texanum. Taxonomy (NCBI): domain Eukaryota; kingdom Metazoa; phylum Nematoda; class Chromadorea; order Rhabditida; family Diplogasteridae; genus Levipalatum; species Levipalatum texanum. The sequence goes on along the minus strand of JACMIG010002370.1, from coordinate 7,640 downwards.
TTACAAACATCTTCCCTCACTCTTCTCTACGCAATGAGGCTTCAGAGAACACGGTGGATCGGCACAGATTGGAGGCATATCCCTGAATAAGAACGAAATGGAATGAAAAGACCGATTATTTTGACCTCATCATAACACAGACATCGCCAACTAATCCGCATGTGACGCCACTGCAGGTACTCTGTGCTTGAACTGAAGTCGAATGCTAACAAGTTAGTGGCCCCGAATCCTTACCATAGAAGCAAAATAGGGAGACGATAAGAAGTATGGGGATCATCCCAGCTGCTGATCGGGAAGGAATGAATGATTTTGAGTGTGAATGCCTCGTGGTGGTCACTACGCGTTCCACTCTATCGGGTCGAGGCCGCGGCTCGATTTTGAAGTGGTTGGGGAACATCTCATTAGCCCAGTTCTTTACTACACATCTCATTCATTGCGAACCATTGACACGTTCCGACTTGACCGGAATGGAAAGAGAATTTATGTGACTAAACGCCTGTTGATCCTTTGGAGGAAGCGAACCGCGACCAGTCTCATTCGAACACGTGGAACGAGGGACCTTGACCTCTTCCTGTCCACAAAAGATTGGAGATAGATCTATCTACATATTTTGAAGCTCTTTTGAATGCTGATCAGGTGATCACAATTACTGATCCCAGCTATGCTATGTTGTTTGTTTGACGTGGTGCTTGTTTGCATTGTCGTGGGGCTAGACCATGAAGGCCATATTCTGAGTGATAACGCAGGTATTCAGCGACATTAACAGTCACCAATATCGAGAGGTCATAAAAGGTGCTTGAGCAAGTCAATAAAGCGATGCCACTCACGACAGAACATTGATCGCCGCACTCAGATTCTTTATCGCGAAATTGTATTCCTACAATTTCGCGATAAAGTTCATACAATAACACTTGCTCTTCTGGCCACATGAATGTGTCCACGAACTCCTGAAGGCCTCAGATCCAAACCATCCGGCATGTAATGACAATTGTGCCTTGCAGTGAAAAGTCGACTCACTCCTTGGATCCTTCTCACAACTCATGGAGTACACAGCGTGAAGACACTTCTCGGTGAAGGCGACGGCACTAGAAATGAAATGAGGCCGAAGGATAAAGAGTGCTTACTCGCAGATCAATTCCGGGTGCCCAACAGTCGTATTCTGGAATTTGATCATGCAATCCTGGTACTCGGGATATTTATCCATCTTTTGAACGCAGTAGAACTGGTTGACAACCTCTGCACTGTTTTCATCTTCGAGTGGTGTGGATGGATTTACCTTCGAATCCCAGAGTTGCACATAGACTCTGAAGGGCATGTTGTAGACAAATCTGAAAGTTTGTGATTGTTCCTTTTGGTTTGTTTTCCGGACATGTTTCATGACTGTAGCTCCGTTCTTGGGCACGAGGTTGTAGAGTGAAACACATGATGTGTATGCGGAACCAAGACAGCAGTGGAATTTGGTCGCACCACTTAAAATGCATCAACTCAAGTTCATCCTTCAGTCTGCCAAATTGCGAGAATAGCCTACCTGCACAGATAAGTATATTCACTAATGGACATGGAAGTGTAGTAGGTGATCTTGTCGAAAATGGCGGTGGAGTTTTGCCAAGTAACAGTCTCGTCCAGACCAATATTGTAGAAGAAACCGTTCTCAATATGAATAATTGAAGAAGCTGGGGATTGTGTTCCTACTTGACAGTGCTTGAACAAGGGGTCCACACAGAATAGATCAGATGCTTCGTAAATTGAGTGAGCAGCCGCCATGCCATTGATCAGATTCTCATCGATCAGAGGGGGCGAGGGAACAATTCCTCCATCGGTGAAGAATACTGCCGAGAGAATGAGAAGGAGAAGTGAGCAGCAAGCCATGATCACGACGACGTGAAAGCGAAACAGAAGACTTCGCCGCCGGCAATGTCATCGGATATGGCTAATTGAATCAGTACTTTATGGCATGCTGACATGAGAATCACATTCGGTACGCCAAAACACACATTTTTGATGCGTTGATAAACCAACCAGAAAGCCAAGTTGACACTCCGTTGAGAAGGAATTACGACTTTTATCCGAGTTCAGCTATCTTGCTGTCTACTATTCTTTATCGTACAATCATACGAAACACTTGGTCTTCTGGCCGCACGATGAAGTCCACGAACTTCTGAAGGACTCGCATCCGAACCATCCCGCCTGAGATGCAACGAGTTACTTGAAGTTCAAGATGCACTCACTCCCTTAGGATCAGCAGGACAATGGTCGGAGAAAACTTTGCTGAGGCACTGTTCGTTCGTGACCACGGCGCTACAACAGTGATAAGCTTTTCAAAACAAAAAGCCTACGGGCAGATCGCGTCTGGGTGGCCAATGATCGTCGTCTGGAAGTTTCGCATGCAAGCGTGATACTCCGGATAAGTCTCGATGTTTTGGAGGCAGTCATACTGGTTTACAACCTCTGTAAAGATTCGCTCTCTAACTTCATTAAGACTTCTATGCTAGTTCTCACCTTCGAAACCCGAGTTGCACATGTACTCAGTGTATGCCATGGAGTACACGAAACTAAAGGTATCTTTCTCTCCTGGACAGTAGACCATCTCACGTATATGCATTCATGACAGTGGCGCCGTTCTTGGGCACGAGGTTGTAAAGAGAAACACAATGATCGTAAGTCGAACCCAGGCAGCCATGGAACCGGGCCAGGCCGCTCAAATAAGTCTCATTGCAGCATAAAATAATTTAACTAACTCGCAAAGGTAAAGAAGCTCAGTGACGTTCATGTCAGCATAGTAATTTATCTTGTCGAGAATGACCGAAGAGTTCTGCCACGTTACAGAGTCATCCAAGTCAATAAATTGGAACAAGCGTCTCTGGAATGGAAAATTGCCCTTCGCCTGGTTATATTGATACCTGGCAGTATCTGAAGGTGGGGTCGACACAGACGGGAGCGGCTTTAGCGGCAGTAGCTTGAGATGTCGCCAGGCCACGGATGGTCTCCTCGTCGAGGCGGGGAGGAGTGGGAACGATCTTTCCATCGATGACGACGGCGACCGCCAGAAGAACGAGAAGCGACCAGCGAGGCATGGGGAAGCCCATCGTGTGAAACTGGCCACAAAGGACACCGCCGTGTCTCATTCCACGCACGGATAAGCTTTTATTGGCTCAACTTCTCTGACACTTATGACCGTCTAGTGATAGCGTTGCTGGTATTTTTGAATTCAGGCAACCAAGTAAAGAATAACACTTATTGTCTTGAATTTATTTGTCTGCTCATAAAAATGATAAGAATATCAGAGATTCTTCACTCGTCGGATGGAGACAAAGGATCTTCACGGTGTTCATGCGCCGCGCACAGAGCACAGTGTCTACAAGACACCTAATCATATAATCACACGGGATTCCAACCGTCTTAGCGAGATCGAGCAGCTGCTGGGGGAGCGTTCTGACGATGTCCAGGCGAACGCTTTCGACGATGTTGTCCACTTGTTTGTTGATTTCTTTAACCATCCTGGAGCGATCATTCTCATTAGTGATGTCGAGGTGTCCAATGTTGTCAAATGAATGAAGTCCCAGGGAAGTGCATTGCTTCTACAAGACATGCTAATTGGTTATTATGCCAACACGCCTCGATGTTGGTGCTGATTTCTGCGCTGTCTCCTCGCAGAAGAATTCCAGCGAGGGATGATAAAATCTTCATATATTCGCTGGGAGTGTAAACATTTCCTATCTGAAAATCGCACTAACTACAAGATGATTGACGGCATATACCAGGGGAAGGTCGTACGAGGTCGACACCGACACGGAGAGAAGAGCAAGGAAGAAAAGGGAACGCATGTTGGATATGAATGATTACAACCTGACCTGTCCTTTAATAGTCGCTTCAGTGTAGTGAATCATCTAGCAACGGGTAGGATGAGCGAAGGAAAATATAAATTAAATTTCCTCTTTTCATTGAAATTTATCGATGACTAAGGCAGCACAGATTTCATTTTGAGGTGCCATCCACGGACGTTCGAACCGCTCGTTGCATTGTAGTGTAGGCGCATCTCAGACGACTTCGAACGGTACTTCTTTCCCGCTGCGATGTAGCCGCTGATGCTGTAATTCCACTCTCGATTTCCTCAATTGATTACAAACGCACACATCAAGATCTTCATTTCCCATCGCTGGGTCGGAAGTAACAAGACGGTCACAGCAATAGTTGGTCTCGAAGAACACGACCTTCAAGACCGTCGAAACGTCTTGACTGACAGATAAACCTCGATTTCCACCATGGAAGCCGGGTTCGCCTTCAAGTTGTATTCGCATTGGATGGCGCCGCTGGACGAGCCGAACGAAGGAGAGTAAATCTCAACAATAGACTTGAGTTTAGTTTGTTAGCTCTGTATCTCCAACGACATACTGCGTCTGGGTAGGTCAACCAGCCGGCTTCTTGTCAGTTATCACTTGTACTGTAAAAGGACAAACATGAGACATATCAGTTTTTTTCCTTCTCTTTGTTGATGACCCACCAGGCCGCGTACACACGAATGGACGCGTCTCCTCGTCGCAGCCGAAACTGACCCACTTGGCCCCAGCACATTCGTTTGCATTGCAGTGCACAGGCCGTAGTCCTCGTTCGGATTGCCTTCAGATCATGTTATCACTTGAACAAGAAGGGAAAATGCCTTGAGCATAATCAGAGTAGTCCACAGCGCTGCCATCCGTCCAGGCGAAAGGGCTGCCGAAAGATGGAGTCCGTAGTCCGATGTGTATTCCATTCTGCCAGCTTTGGCCCACGGCAGCGCGGCGGAGGAACTGGTCCATCTGAAGGGCCTTGTAACGGCATTGATAAATCACGAGGAACTATGTTGTCCACGTTATAAGCCCACGCTGAAGAAAAAAGCCGCTCACGCTCTTATCATGAATAGCGCGTGGTGCGCGTGGTTGTCGTTGCACGTTTTCTCCGCAATATTCCGTGTCGACGGCGCTCTTTGCAGTTGGTAGCAAGTATCTTCATGACCAGGAACCACATCGAAGTCGTCGCAGACTTCCTCTGCAATAAAAGCTGTTGAAGCATGCAAAGAAACACTAACGGCTCCTCATGGGCATCTGACAGACGACCGTTTTTGTGTCGTAGTTTTGCGCTTGCAAATACCACTTGTAATCGTGGCCGACCGTGAAGTGATTCCCAGGGATACATTGGTAAGAAGCTGTAAATTATTGATCAGTAATTGATCTCATTGCATTCTTATTACAAATTCTATTAGCCCACCCGCATAATTGGTGAAGTCGACAGAGGAGCCGTCAATCCACTCGTAACGGTTTGAGGTTTTCTTGCAGGCGATGCCGATGAAAATGGAGTTTCCCTTATTTCCGAACGACTCGACCGTTCTGACGAGGCGTTCGTCGTCCTGGATTTCAGGGATACCAATTATATTATTTGATTATGTGAATCAAACTAACCTGATCATTGTGGAGGACTGGAAGATGTGCTCCGTCCAGTGCGCAGAGATCTCGAGTCGCAGCCAGAAGCTGAAAACGGAGATCATAGTTGTTCACAACGTATGTAAAAATGATGATTTACCTGCTTGAATTATTGAGAGTAGGAGGAGAACAAACATCATGGATGGAGGAAGCAACCTGCTCAGAGCGAATGTCTGTCTTTGATGCATGATATTAGCAGATCATCGTGTCAATTTATTGCAGCCAGCCAGTGATGACAATCGGGTACAAACGGCCACGAAAATATAATCAGCTCCTGCTCAATACACTGGGAACACTTAAAAATCCACGAATCGGAAGTTCATGTGTGCTCAAATGAGCCATGTTCCCTTGCGTGTCAGATTGAGTGACATCACCTCGTCCTTGGTGTAGCCAATATAAAAGATCCTGCGGACGTCGTAGCGGTCACCGAGGTTGAGGTGCGTGCAGCATAGACGTTTCTTGCCCGAGAACCAACAAGATGGACCAAACTCCATGAACAGCGGTCGAGTCTCGTTGTTTCTGAAATTTTTGGTAATTTCTAGAGTAATTAGTTACGAGAGTTTTAATTATTATTTATTTTCAATGTGCCATAACTAATAAGAATAACTTACGCCTCGTTAATGGAGGCGGCCTCGAGAACGATGATACTCTCCCTCCGCGAGTTTCCACACTGGTGACTTTCGTCGTCACACCTGCATACTAAGATCTGTTATATTAACACGTAATGCCATTCAATATGATATGACTGTTAATAACACTCACCAACAAAGGGGTGCATCACACTGCCACGAACACTGCACTGGCCACTCTCCACGCGTCAATACCTGTAAACTATCATAACGATAAGGTCTTGCTGGTCATCAGAAGAGAGTCAAATGAAACTTACGAGAACTGATGTGCGGACAGAAGCAATGAGCCAAAGAAGAGCAGCGATGCTTACGTGACCCATGGGAGACGAGGCCTCGGCCACTCGGATGTCGCCAGTCGCAACTGCTCATGTCGCCCCACTGAAAACTCCGTTCTTTGAGCAACAACTGACACGACTTGTGTACGAGAACAGGAAGAAGGAACAGAGCGCAGCAAGTTGCATTGCTTCGCGATTGAGATGGCGATGCCCACGGAGGCTTCCAAGAGTGGTTACGACACGGGGTTGATGACTGATGACCGGACACAGCTATGGGAACAATTTGAAGTTCTTCAAACCTCAAACTTGTTAATTTTTAAAAGTAAATTCAGATAAAATAGTTAACAACTTATAAACAAAAAATAATTTCATTTTGCGATTGGCATATTTGTGTTTAAAAATCCGGCAAATAGGCTACCTTAACAGCGGATACGGACAATAAAAAATTCAAATCGGTACCCGTTAGAGCTTCGATGTTTCCATTTTTATGCTTGTTAAAGAAACCTTTAATTTGTTTGTTCAATACGTTTATTGTTTTTACAGATATTGCGCCAACGAATTGAATGAGCACAATTGGCTGCTGACATAATTGGTACAAGAAAACATTGGAGTGGGTCTGTTGTTTTGACGGTTTTAGTGGTTTCAAAACATTTATGGCGATAAGTGCAGCATTTATCTCAATAACTGTAGTAGGAAGAATTTTCGAAAGTGCTTGCAGCCGTTGTTTGCATGTTCATCGCCCGAAGGAGGTAAGAAGCTCGTGGCCATGATCGACAACACCATTTCTTACATGGCCGCTTCTAACCGAGTGAGTTAGTGGAAGAATTTCAAATAAATACAGTATCGCACAAAAGTATTGAGACACTTTTTCGTCTCCTCATATCTTGCGATAGAAAGGTCGAATCTGGACGGGAAAAAACGCATTTTGTAGCTGAAGTTCTCGCGATGACGGCTAAGTAAACGAAATTTCCGATTTCGGAGGTCTAAGCATCGATATTTGCGTTGCACCAAAACGGAAAATGACCATAACTCCTAGAAAAGTAACTGTAAAATCACGAAATCAAAAATATAGACTAATTTGATGTCCCTGAAAACGAATATCGTGGTTTGAAATTTCCACCTAAATCATCCTCGGAGTTACGGTGGAGCAAATTCGAGTGTGCGGTGAATATCGATTTCACGAAAACGTACACCTACCATCTCGAAACATATCACATATTTTTCGTTGTGTTTTGTAACGTACGAAAACACATTTCATCCGCTACCATAACACAACACAC